>PVIH01008276.1:0-92456 GCA_004025045.1 Sigmodon hispidus | reverse complement strand
GAGATAAGCAGGGGATGTACTCACTCACTAGTGGTCTCTAAACAAACAAACAAGAAAAAAAGCCAAACATGCCCAAGCGGCAAACCACAACCATGGAACAGCTTGGGATCAGAAACACCCTGGACTGACCCTTTGGATCCCACTCCACCTAGAGGAACACCTGACTCACTCTTGAGGGAGGGGGGAAAGAACTGGATTTTTCTATGTTCTTTACATTTCTAGGATTCTCTTTTAGACAAAATTAGGATGTAGTACTTGAGATTTTAAGAATATATCTGAAAAATATTATATTAGGCATCTTTTCAGAATAATAGCAAAACTCTCAGAATAGTTACTTTACAGAGAATAATGGCATATGAGATCATGGGATAGACCCATTTTTGGCCTCTAGGATATAGTACTCAATAAATATGGTAGAGAGTACATAGTGGGGCAAATTTCCCATTTCATGTTGCCAGAGAAAGAAGAGGTGGAGGAGAAAGAAGAGAAGGACAACAAGAATAACAAAGGCAGGAAAAAAAAAATGAAAACGAGAAGAATGAGAAGAGAGACAGTCTGTGTTCACCCTGTCACCTTTGAGGGCACATTTCTCAATGGTGCTGCTTTCAGGACCAAGGACTTTGAGGTATGTTAAATAGCTAAACTAAAACATTCATCATAGTATGAAAACATCCATGACACAAAGGCATTGACTGAGAGCAATCCCAATATTTCAAATCATTAATGGAGTATGAGCAAAATGTTTTTCTTTTAGATGTTATAACTAATGACAAATTTCCATAGAAACTTTGGGTATATGTTGCTCCTTTGTTTAAGTTGATAATCTTTTTTTTTAATATACAGTATATTTGGGTCATAGTCTTCCTTTTTTCATGCTTTTCAGATCCTCCCCACCTTCCCACTCATGGAACTTCACACCTTCTTTTTCCTCATTTCTTTAGAAAACAAGCAATCAAATACAAAAAAATACCAATAAAACATAAATCTTCAAAACACAAAATTGAGAATCACAATATAAGCAAAAAAACAGCAAGGAAAGAAATGTTCAAACAAAACAATATGAGACAATAAAATCCACGAAAATGTCACTGAGGTGCTCCTTTTAAAAAGAAGCCACTTACTCTAAGACTGTAAATATTGATAAATAGTAAGTTATGTAATTCAAATAAAAATTAACTTGTGGCATACACTCTGAAATTGATACAGTTTAATTCCAAAGAATTGAGCCCAGACTTAAGAAGTCTGTTTCTTCAGCTTTCATGTTGTTAGAATCTTAAGATCAGACTGCAAGGCTGATATGAAGTCTAAGTTAAGAGCACAAGAAACCATAGAGAACAACCAAATGACAGCCCTGGCTCTACTTAAACTGAATGATGGAATTAGTCTCCAAATGATACAGCCATAGAGTCAAAAGGCCAATGAGACTAGTAACTAAAGATTGATACTGCATCTCATGCCTGACAGTATGGAAGGAAGAATCCCGGTGATTGCTCATCTCTTTTTTCTGTTTCTCCTTAAATTAACCTGTATTTCTTCCAGTATTTTTAAAAACACAGTTATACAAGTATAAGGGTTAATGCCAAGAGAAAAGTGGGTACTCAAGCCTAGAGATGTTGCCATCTCATGTCCGGCCTTATGAGCAAATAGACCCACTTAATTTGCAAAGAGAAACATGACTCTTCTTTGAGGGATAAATATAAATGATTCTGTTTTTGGTTCCTATCCAGCTTTGGCTAAGCCCCTTTCATTTTTATACCCATATGTACCTTAGGTAGGCATTATTATGGCTACCCATCAGCTAGCTTTTCACCTCAAGAAGATGGGTAGAATATGGGAAGGAGCCAGAGTAGACCCAGCGACATTCTATTTGTCTTTATCCCATGATATCACACTAAATGCAAAAAGAGCATCACTGAGCTCCAAATAATAGTTTGTCCTCTGTATGACTTTGTCTGCCATGGGCAGAAGAAATCTTGTGTCCAATATGCCTGTAATGATTAAGGCATCTTCATTATAATGACTCTTAGTAGTCATCAAGATTTGGCTTTTTGCTGTGCAGGTAAATGCAGAATGGTCTCTATACCAAGCCTGTGTCATTCTCATCTGAGGCTTGCTAGTGAGAGACACCCAGCCATGAAATTTCCAAAGAGACCCAGAAGTTGCCAAAGTAAGTGTCTGCTGTGGATATTCCATCCTGACAAGTCCCTTGTTTAGTAACAACTGCACCAGGCTGGTGAGAGACTCGACATAGTGCTGTCTCCCTCTTCCTGTGTGTGCTATGGAAGGACTAAAAATGGCAGGGAGATACAGGACTGGAGGGGGCATGGAAGGTAACAAAAAGAAGAAAGAAAAGACTATAGAGCACACCAATGCTGCCACTCTCTCTCTCCCCTATACCGGCCCCAGGCAGAAGTTGACTTGCATGGGAGTGAGTTGGTAAGGTACTTGAAATCAAATAAGAGTTAAAGTTTCCAGGTTAGACTGGATGGAGCATATTTATTTATTAAAAATAGATCATGTTCGAGACTAGAGGGGAAGGAGAACTGTCTGAAGAGGATGGGGAAAAGCATGAATTATCTTTTTTTTTTTTTTTACATTCCACAAGTCAAACCAAGTTTTAATGTATGCCGCAGGCCTTTGCTAGCTTATGACTTCAAACAGCAGCCCACTTTGAGTTCATATTAAGATACATGCCACTTCTACTTAATTGATGGAATTAGTTGCCCTGGAAACGTTTCCTTTCAAGATGTCTTAGTGGACACTTCTCATGGAATTGCTTCCTGGATGCTCCTCAGGCCGCCCTTCTGTTTCTCATGTCTTCACTTCTATGTTTGCACCATCTCCACACCACATTTTAGAGGGTGACAGAGAGAGCTGATTTGAGTACATGACCAGCTCTGGGGTATGGAACAGGGAATGAAGAACCTCAGGAAAAGACTGTAATGCTAAAGAGGTGCTTTTCAGACTAAAACAAAACTTCCTGAACCTCTTGAAGTAACTGCCTTTCAAGGGCAGGGGTGGAAGCAGAGACAGAAACCATCAAATGTCACTGAAATTGGGTACAGTAAATAAAGTTTAGCAGGAATCCAGCCTGTTAATTACTAATCTACCACCTAAGGACTTTTAAGGTTGATCAAAGGAAAAATGGTAAGTGTAGATAAGGCCTTCTCAAACACTCAGGTACTACCCAATGCATGTGCACACTACTCAAAGACAGGAAAGAGCAACTTCAACCAGAACAAAACAAAAATCGGTAGCACTCACCATGCTGATTACCAGGCACTTGACCCTCTTCAGAACAGCTTTATAGTAACCAGTTTAACCCTCACAGCAAATCCATGAGATATTAGCATTACCGTTTTATGGCAGAGACAAAGATGAGCCACAGAAGGTAACATAAGTTGATAAAGGGGCTTCTGTGTTATACTTACACAAGACCATCTGAATCAGGCACCCTATCAGCCTTCCTACAGTAAATCATTACTCTCCAGCAAAGAATTTTGGAAAGAATGTATATTCACTGTACAGGGGAAATTTGAAAGGGAAGTCAGTCTCAAAGCTCAAAATAACAAGTTTCAAAACATGTCCATATTCATTTGTGTCCTGTCTCTTCGACTGACCTTCACTTAGCCGTATAATTTCTGACTTTGTGGAAAGAGACGACGTGACCATGTTGACAGTAAAGAGTCTAGCTTTCCCATAACTCTCATCTGTTCCTGAGAATAAATACAAAGTTCCCACATGGACTCATTTTGAAGTCACTGAGAACAAGCATGCCAAAGATGTTCAGCTACATGGCTGGCTGGTGGCCACTTCTGCAGTGCATCAGTATGGCTTTTCCCATCCTCCACACCAGAGCAGCAACCTACCAAATACAGCGTGATCTCTCCTTTAAAAATAAAGCTTCAAACAAGTCTACAGAGGACCAATAGCTCATAACATCCACATAGCTTTGCAAAAATGAAGGCCAGGATCTCCTGCTTTGTGGAATTCAAAGAATGTACAATATAATCTTGCTACAGCAACAGTGATAGAAAGAGAAATTCCTGCTTAGAAACAGTCTCCTGTGTGGATGAGTCTGCTAAGTGTCTTCTTGTGTAAACTCTTCATCCTAGGCACAGTCCCGCAGAGGAGGTTTTTGTCTAGTTATTTGTGTTTTTGTTTTTAATTCTTTAATATTTTATTGTGGTTTCTCTTTTGGGAGAGGTCTCACCATGCAGCCTTGAATGGTCTCAAACTTAAAATCTTTCTGCTTGACGTATGATATGGAAAAAAAAAATTGTAACAAAAAAGGAAAAAAAAAATCTCTTTCTGCTCTAGCCTTCAGATACTTGTCATTTATAGGTATGAGACACCATGCTTTGCCTTGAGGCAAATTTTATTATCCCCATTTTACAGACTAGTAAACAATATCAGAAATGCACAAAGTCATCACTTAGCCACTAAACTCTAGACTTCTTTTTTTGTATATATTTGTGTGTATGTGCAATCTGTGTGTGCAATTATTGGTATGGAAGGGAGCCCACCAACCACAGCATGCATGGAAAAGTCAGAGGACTACCCTGGGTGTCAGTACTCACTTTCTACTATGTTGAGACAGAACTCTCTTACTGTTTTGCTGCTACAGTGCATACTCTATGCTGGATCGCCAGCTTCTGGGGGATTCTATTGTCTCTGCCACTCATCTCAGCATAAGAATGCTTGAAGTGCAGACACACACCCTTGTGCCCATCCTCTTACCAGGATTCCTGCAATCCAAACTTAGGTTATCAGGCTTGCATGCCAACTACTTTTACCCACTGAGTCATCTCCCTATACCTGGTAACTTAGGCATCTGAGAGCACTTCTTTAAATGTCATTCTGCAGTCACACATTTTCTGGGCTCTGGGTTTTGTGCTAACAAAGGTTGGTCTCAGATGCATGGAAGATCTTCAAGGAGATAGCCCCTATGAAAATGATCCCCCTACCTAAACCCCCATGTATATGGTATCAACCCATCTCAGACATCAGTATGGAAATTTTCCCTGGGTTTTGGAAAGTTCAGGGGCTTTAAAAAAATACGTCATAGACATAGCCAGATGTCGTGGTGCACACCTTTAATCCCAGCACTCTGGAAGTAGAGGCAGGTGGATCTCTGTGAGCTTGAGGCCAGGCAGATAAACAAAGCTGGTTCCAGTTCAGCCAGGATTGTTATATAAAGAAACCCTGTCTCAGAAAGAAAATAAAGGCTTAAATAGAAAAAAGAGAGTAGAAAGATAGGTACAGGTCTATGACACAGTGGAATAGACAGATTCCTAGGCAAGCTAGGCATGGTGGCATCTGCATGAAATTGCAGTACTTAGAAGGCTGAGACAGAAAGATGGAACATTTGTCTAGGCTATATGGCAAGTTCAAGCCCAGTTTGAAATATATAATGTGAATCTGTCTTCCTCTCAAATATTCCTTGATAACAATGACAATATAGATCAGACCATTTTTAAGATAAATTGGATTGCATCAATATGTGAAAATTCACGTCATCAAAAAATAGCTTTAAAAAAATCCACAAACCAAGAGAAAATATTTATGATATAGTTGACAAAGGAGTTGTATCCAGAATATAGATCCTTTACAATTCAAAAATAATGCAAGCATGCCCAATAAAAAATGAGAAAAATAGTAGACTCATCTGAAGACAATAATACAAATAATCAACCAATACATGAAAAAAATGTTTAATAGTCTTTGTCAATGTGCAAATTAAGCACAGAGTAATGGTTCTGCATGCCAACTGAAAAACTAAAATGGAAAAGCCCTAATGAGAATATGCCTTAGTGATAGAACACTTACCTAGCATATATGAGTCCACAGTTGAATTTGTAGTAGTGTGAGAAAAGGAGATGGCAGGAGAAGAAGAAAGACCTGACATTATCAAGTTTGGGCAAGACTATATAGCAAATAGATTCCCTACATACTTGGCAAGTCTATGAAATGGTACAGCCTCTTTAGAGACCAGTTTATAGCTTGTTCATCAGGTTAAATATGACTCGATCAAGTCACTTCTAGGCACTTACTCAAAAGAAATGAAATTATATGAGCACAAGAAGCCTTTAATAAAAGGCTTTATTTATAATGGAATATGTGACTAGAAGCTTTCCTCATAGTATCCAAACATTAGCAGCAACCTACATGTCTACCAACAAGAGAATAGAGCAGCTCATTTTCATGCGCCAATACAGTGAAACACTATTCAACAATAAAAAGGAACATATTCTATGCAGGCATGCAAACCCCTGAGTGAATCTCAAAATAATTATGCTGAGTGAAAGAAACCAGACAACAGGAAGAGTACAGTGCAAGATTCCATTTATATCATATCACATTTGAAAGCTAACAAAACTAATCCATAGTGATAGAAAGCAGATCAGTGGGTGCCTGGGACTGGAGAGATGTGTTGGATTGGCTGCAAATGGACACAAGAGAAATACGTGTGGGAACAAGAATGTTGTACTCATTGGTTGCATACCACATGTGATTGTGTAAACTTAACAACACCCTTTGATCTGGATGCTTCAAAATGTCCTGTTTTAGTTTGTATGATTTACGCCTCAGTTACGTTAGGAGGATTATTTGTTTGAGACTAAGTCTCATGTAACTCTGGCTGGCCATGAACTTTCTAAGCAGTGGGAGATATTCTCCTGCCTCTGCTTCTCTAATATTGGAATGAGCAGCACACGTGGCATCTAGGAAGGTCAATTTTTGAGAAATTGTTTAGAGAATGGGCAGTATTCAGAGAACAAAGAAAAAGTTTTTTTTTTTAAATGCATTGTGATAAGTAATGAAGAAAGGTCAAAAGAGACAAGAGCTTCCAGTTCTGGATGACAACCTAGCTCTGCCATTTGCCACTCAGACCAGTCAGTCAGTAAGACTCTGGCCAATGAAATTAACTCTTCTCATCTGCCGTGTCAAGCAGAAAAGCAAGGACAGTGGATTTATCTCCAGTAATACCTTCCAAGCCTAACGGAGAACGGTCCCTGACTGCTATCAGATGAAAGAGAACCTAGAACTGCCTACTGCTTCTGCATCACAGCCTTGCTCTCTTGCTGCCTGCTGGCCCCAGACTCTTAACCTGGGAAGGTCAAACTTCTGGGAAACATGTGGTTGACGTAAAGTGTCAATAAGTCCTACTCCTTAGTTCCTGGGGGGCTGGGAAAATCCTCTTTTCTCAGTAGAAATGCATGGCAGTTTCTCTCACAAGGACTATATATCTTCAAATGCAGGAAAATTGTAACTATGTTTGTTTGGTGCTGACTGTAGAAGGATCCTCTTCCAAAGGTCACTGCTAGAAGATGCATGTTGATAAGCAAGCTCTGTGGTTGATCACACATTCATTCATTCACCCATTCATTCATTCACTGAACAGCAGTCATCTTTGAACACTTGTTCTGTGCTCAATGTTTCTCATATGCACACGTGCCCTACAGGCCACAAGCCCAATGGTCCTGTGGAGCAGAGCACTCCGGGCAGTTTCTAGTTACCAGGTGTAGAAAGAGACAGTATCCACCAATAATCCCTGAATATGAGGGCTGCTTTCAGGCTACTGAATAAAGCTTGTTTTGCTTATAACACAAAAAAGAGAAAAGAAAATGAATCCTGGGACTTGTGTTTTTTACATGTAGAAAGTATAAATAAGTATAAACACTCAAGCTCCTTTCTCCCTGTGTTTTATAATTCTAAGAATTTTTACTTTACTGTCTCCAAAGCTGCCCCAGAGACTGTCCCAAAGTTACCCTCCCTCTGGCTCAATAATACTTCCTTTTCCCATAATACTTATCCCTGGCAATGCTTCTTAATCTATCAAATACTCAGAAATCTTCACTCTGGAGTCTTCTACTAGTAAATTCAGCCTATGATGTGTTTCAGTTGTGAAACACTGAAGTTGGGCCTTAGGGTGGTACCAAAAGGGACCTAGGGTCACTGGAGCCTTCTAAGAAAGAATACAATTGGTATGGGTCTCTCTGTCTTTCTCTCTGTGTGTATGTGTGTGTCTGTGTATTTGTGTGTCTTTGTGTATCTGTGTCTGGGAGACTCTGTGTGTCTGTGTGTGTATCTGCCTGTATGTCTGTGTGTTTGTGTATGTCTCTGTGTGTCTGTGTGTGTCTGTCTGTCTCTGTGTGTCTCTGTGTATGTGGGTCTATGTGTATGTGTTTCTATGTGTATCTGTGTGTCTATGTGTGCCTCTATGTGTGTTTGTGTCTGTATGTGTCTCTATCTGTATGTATCTTTGTATCTGTATATCTGTGTGTCTGTGTATCTGTGTGTCTCCGTGCATGTATGTGGCTATGTATCTGTGTGTCTGTCTATGTCTGTATGTGTCTCTGTGTATGTGTCTGTGTTTCTCTGCGCATGTGTGTCTGTGTGTGTCTCTGTCTCTGTGTTTATCTGTGTGTGTTTCAGTGTCTGTATATTTGCACATCTGTGTATTTGTGTGTGTCTGTAGGTGGTAGGTATGAGTAATAGCAAAAGGATGAATGGCCCCTAAGGCCCCAAGTTGTTGATTTAACTAACAGCATAGAGAATATTTTATCTGAATCACAGTACATGCAAACAAAGCAAATCACACAGGATAGGACATGGGGAGACATGTTAGAGGAGTCTTAGGAGATAAGGTCCTGAAGACCAAGGTCACAATAATAACTTTGTCATTAGGGCAATAGGGAGCTACTGATCTCATAGAGCAACTCTAACATGGTCAGATTTGCTCTATGAGAAGATAATTCTGCAATGAGAAGAATATGTTTGTTTGAAAGGAGTAAGATAGGAGTCTGTGAACAGGGGGCTATCACAGACTTCTGAATCATCACTGAGATGAAACAGTAAGGACAGACTAGAAACCCATGAATGGGTTCAAGAAAGGCTCTGAAGTAATAACCCACAAGACTTGAGTTTTCATTGACTGAGTAATTCAACATTTTATAAAGACATTTAAGTAAAAAAAAAAGGGGGTGAGAAATGATTTGTGAATATCGTCACAGGTCCAGTTTCCCAGGAAGTGGATTATCATCTGGACACTGGTGTGTTGAATTGACCATTGTTGGGAGAGATTGAGAGAGAATTTGGCTTGTGATAAAAAGTAAAAAAGAAAAAAGCACAAGTAGTTGTAAGTGATCCAGAAAATCTAAGATTTCCTCTACTGGGTCCTACCGAAGCCACAGGAGAATTTATTGCTGGCAGAGATCCTGTTTTTCTCATTGAAATATTGAGCTCCCTATTCTGACACCACTTTCTATGACAACTCAAAGACCAAATGGAATGTATTGGGGGTGCTAACTGTGTAAGAGCAACATGGAAATTAGGGGGCTGTTCTCAGGACCCCAGGATAGAAGGGATATTTAATCATTCTTGGGTTCAGTGATGGGTCTGGAAAATATATAGAGGAGGCCAAGCCACTTGCCTTTGTGCCATAAGAATGCCTCCATTAAAATGTCATTCAGCTAGAAGAGGCAGAAAGAAAAACAAACGTTTCAGCTGTAATTTTGCACTGGGCTTTTTACATGTAAATCAAGGGATGCAAATAGCTTTTTCCATCAGTCATAAGTGTCAAAGGCCCAGAGGTCCACAGCTGTTATTCTGCTGTATTTACCCATTGACCATTGCAACAACCGATCAAGTTCCCTCCAGAAAGTATGGTTCTGAGTCCAAGTTGTAAGCTCAACAGCTTGAAGTATTTGAGTTATGTAGTGCTATGAAATTCAAAAGCACTCCTCTAGGGGAGGGGTGGTCTTCAAGGTTGGGCTGAACTGAACAACATGGTTGTTATTGTTGTTGTTAGGTCTGATAGTGTTTGCTTTTCAAAACATCTCCTGTTACAAACAAATTGCCCCTTGTCTCTTAGGGGACAAAATGCAGTGTGCACATATCTAAGGAAATGTTAAAGGGGACTTGGCAACCTTGGCAGAGTATAGAGAGTTGCAGTGCTAACAGTAGTCTTGGCACAAAATGAACATTTGGTAAACAGCTGTGTGGTAGCTGCTTCAACTGATACTCTGTAGGCAAAACCCACGGTGGCTTGGGAAAGTCAGATGAGCTGAAATGGCTGGTTTGTTTATTTCCATTATAAACATAGACATAAACTAGATTATAAAATCCTAAAGTCTAAAGATTATCATCCCTACCATCCCTATCACCCCTTTCATCCTACGCCACGCCCCTGTGCTGACCCACTCACAGGCATGTGTATTCCCAACTATATTCTCAATCTTTTGGGGGGAGGGGTTCGCAAATAAAAAAAGAGGGCAGAATGAAGTATTGTTCTCCTGACTTTCCACTGCTGAGTGATCACAATGAATTACTAAATTCCTTGGAGTTACAGTTTTCCCAACCAGAAAAATGGATAAATTAGCCCCCTGTTTACAAAGTGCTCTGGTAAGACAATTGGAAATATAATCAAAAGTTTATCAAGTGAGATCTCTCAACTAGAATAAAAATTAAACCATGACATTTTGGATAAAACTCAATATTTTGTTAGTCAAATTCCATCGAAGTTATACTTAGGTACATTAGCTGAATTTAAGAACTAGTGGCAAATTTTATTACTATTTGACACATAACTGCTCTGCATAATTATTCAATCAGAGCTCCCCCTGAAACAAATTAATGCTGATGCAACCTAATTTTTTTTAATTTGAAATAGTTCAAGAATACAGAAAAGTATGAAGAATAATCTAAGACACAGCCCCACACCTGCTTTGTATGCAGTCATTCTTGAACATCCTTTCTTCACAGGCTCTCGTCAGAACTGTGAACCTCCCTGCATAGACAGTCTTTCTGGTCCTTTGCAACTTTTCCCAAGTCATATGCTCTCAATTTTTTCTGTTCTAGTCACATTGACAGTACCCCACTTCAAGAGCCCAAGTGAAGTCTCTGAAAAATTCCATAAACTCTAGAAAGTACATTTAATCCTCATAGATACATAAAGGAATTGGGAGAGGAAATTAATGTCCCCAAGAGAAACACCAGCCAATTCACACAGAGCCAGTATACAGTCTTTGATTATAAGAGTACCTCCCATATGCACATATCCAAATCCTCAAATGTTCATATCTCACAATACTTGCATGATAGTGGCTCCATGGTTAAAGTGCTTCCTGAATCAACATAAGAACCTGAGTTCAGAATCACAGTGCTGTAATCAAAGAGCTTGGTAGGGGTGGAAACAGGCAGATTCAGGGACTCAATGACTAACCTACAATAGCAAGCTCCACACTTAGTGACAGATCCTGTCTTCTAAAGTAAGATAGGGAGCCATTGAGGAAGATGCCTAATGTCAACTTCTGGCCTACACACACACACATGCAAGCACAACCAGACAATTATGTACATATACTTTGACACAGAAAAACAAATGAAATAAGCTTGTATAGTATTTGCATACAATCTGCCAATCAAGATTCTCTAGAGCAGTGGTTTTCCACCTTCCTAATGTTGTGGCCCTTTAATACAGTTCTTCACATTGTGGTGACCCCTATCCATAAGATTATTTTTATTGCTACTTCATAACTGTAATTTTGGTACTGTTGTGAATTAATTACACTGTAAACATCTATGTTTTCTGATGATCATAGGTAATTCCTGTGAAAGGGTCATTCAATCTCAAAAAGGGTCATGGCCCACAGGTTGAGAATCCTCTTCTAGAAAAAGAGAGACAACAAAAGGAATATATATCACAAAGGGGGTTTACTACGTTTACTTACATGATATCTTCCTGAAAATTGGAGAGACTAAGAACCTGCCCAGTTCACTCATCTGGATTCCTTAACAGTCTCAATCTATTTCTAAAGCTTGGAGAAGTCCTCAGAAGTCACTGGTCTCCAGTCTATATCAGAGGGCCAAAGAAGCTAGGATGCAATGTCATCTAAAGAAAGCAACAGCAACAGAATAAATGCACACACCTAGGAGCAAAGGTGTGCAGGAAAAAAGCAGCCCTAATTTTCCCTCAGAACATTTTATATCTGGGCCTTCACAGGATACTGCTGCACAGGGTAGGTCTTTCCCTGAAGTTGCTCCTTCCAGAGAACATTTTTACAAACCTTCCCAGAAATACGGTTTTGTTATTGTTGATTCAAGATCCTCTAAAACTCACAACCAAGATTAAGCATCATGCTCCTGAACTTTAAATCATTTCTCCATGACTTAAAAGGTAGACTAGTTGTTCTACTATATTACGTAGAGATTATGCTCAAAAAAATATCTCTCCATGTTCAATGGATATAAAAATAGGATGTGCCTAAATGCATAGGACATGAACAAGACACAAGGTAAACAATGCTCAAATGAGTGATGAAGAAAGCCTGAGGCTCTAAAGAAGGGAGGAGTTACATCAGGATGTATCTGTGCATCACTTAATTTGCATGGATTTGCCATTGAACATAGCATATGGTCAACTCAAGTTTCAAGTTTTTGAAGATTCTGGCATCTTTCATGGTATTTTATATTCAAATCTGGTTGAATTCATGAAACTGCAGATACAGCAGGTCTACCTTGTATGTGTAGAAAAATGCAAATAGATCCGAGCCTGTCACCCTGCACAAAACTTAAATCCAAGTGTATCAAAGACCTCAAAATAAACCCAGCCACACTGAACTTGATAGAAAAGAAAGTGGGAAAGATCCTCCAACTAATTGGCACAGGCGGCCACTTTCTAAATATAACTCCAGTGGCACAGACACTTTGAACAACAATCAATAAGTGGGACCTGCTGAAACTGAGAAGCTTTGGTAAAAGCCAAGGACACAGTCAATATGAAAAAACAACAGCCTACAGAATGGGAAAAGATTTTCACCAACCCTACAAGTGACAGAGGACTGATCTCTAAAATATATAGAGAACTCAAGAAACTAGAGTTCAAAACCTTGAATAACCCAATCAAAAAATGGAATTCAGAACTTAAAATGGAATTCTCAGCAGAATTATAAGTGGCTGAAAGGCACTTGCAAATGTGTTCAACATCTTTAGTCATCAGAGAAATGCAAATCAAAACAACTTTGAGATACCACCTTACACCTGTCAGAATGGCTAAGATAAAAGACACAGATTACAGCCTATGCTGGAGAGGTTGCAGAGCAAGGGAAACACTCCTCCATTGTTGGTGGGAGTATAAACTTGTTCAGCCTGTCTGGAATGCAGTATGGTGGTTTCTCAGAAAACTGGAAATCAGACTCCTCAAGGAAGCAATACCACTTCTGGGCATATACCCTAAAGAGGCACATTCACACTCCAAAGGTATTAGCTCAACTATGTTCATAGCAGCATTATTCATAATAGCAAGAACCTGGAAACAACCTAGATGCCCCTCAATTGAAGAATGGATTAACAAACTGTGGTACATCTACACAATGGAGTACTGCTCAGCAGTAAGAAAAAATGATATCCTAAAATTTTCAGGCAAATGGATGGATTTGGAAAATATCCTCCTGAATGAGGTATCACAAACCCAGAAAGATAAGCAGGAGATGTACTCACTCATTAGTGGACTTTAAAGAAAAAGCAAAACATCCCCATGTTGGAAACCACAACCACTGAACAGCTTGGGATCTGAAGCACCTTGGACTGGCACCTTGGAGCCCATTCCCTCCAGAGGATCACCTACCCAATTTGTTGTTGAGATCAGGAAAGCAGATTTGCCTGGAGTGAATGGTGACCTAAGCTACCTTGGGACCTTGGGATCACCTGCCCTTGCTGGGGAGGAGATAAAGTGATGGAGAGAATAGTGAGTGATTGGGAGGGACAGGAGGGGGAAGGGAGTTTGAACAAGGAGATACATAGATGAAAAAAATGCGTGTTTATTCATACGGGAAAAAAATAACAAATAGTGCATCCTTGCTTTCCTTGCTCTGAACTCATACTCTGGTTTGTAAGCACTGAGAATTAGAATTCTGATCTTAGGCACTACTACAGGAATACCCAAGACATACTCTGCTGTAATTTGACATTGCTTATAAGAAGGCATGGTTGATATTTGTTGTGGGGTATCTATATACTGTGAGAAGGTGTATGGATGTGACTGATGTAATATAAAACTGAATAACCAATAGCTAGGCAGGAGGTGTAGGCAGTATTTCTGGGGAGAGAAAGAAAGATGAGGAGGAATCTAGGCATGCAGAAGAAGCCAGGAGACATGGAGAGGAAACAGGAAGTGCAAGATGACAGAGACGTAACGCTAGGTCATAGAACATAGAATAATATAAAGGAGTTGATTTAAGTTATAGGAGCTAGTTAAGAACAAGGCTAAGCCATAGACTGAGTCTTCATAATTAATAAAAAGTCTCCATGTCATTATATCAACATTATATTTCTGACAGGACAGAAAAAGACTCATTACAAATAATAATTGCATTGTGTTTATCATTAATTCTTCCCTATATCCAGAACAATTGTATTATTTATTTGCATGTTTTAAAATCCATAAAATAATGTCATTTGTGACTTGTTTACTCGTTTTGTAATTTACTGACAGAAGAAAATGTAACTAAGCACAGAATACATTTGATTTCCAAATATTGAACAACTGTATTATATCCAACTCACTGTATGTTAAATCTTTCTCAGTTCATAACACATTACCATCATAAGAGACTTTTGAAATTGAAAATCTCAGTACAAAGTCAATTTCCAATTAAATGCAAATATTTATGTACACAGAAGACTGGGAACATTTTAGCAAAGTTACTGATGTTGGGGGGTAAAGCATTACCTTGTTTCGTTGACTGGAATCATGTCTTAGTAACAGATTTTTACCTTCCTTCATCCTTTTGTGCTGTAGAATTTCATACACCTTAGCTTAATCAAATATCTCAGTTCTACATGAGAGATAGGTGTTTATTTGTTCCCCAGACATATCTAATGAATGCCTTGCCCACCATAGGTTTTCCACAAAACATTTATTTACTCATCTGATAAATAGCTCTCCATTTTATTAATTAGAACATTGAGGCCCCCCAAAGACACAGGTATCATGTACATTTAGTAAGTACTGAAGTTGGAAGCAGAAAATAGATATGAAAGCCAAAATTTGATTCAGTCCATTTTGAAATACACATAATCATATGGTGTGTAGAGAATTGTCCATAATTAGTGGTTACATAAGAATCAGTACAATAATTCTTTGTTGTTTTAGAACCAGCTCACCAAAGCAACAGGCTAGGATATTTTCTCTCAGTGTGTAATGCTGAAAGAATACAGAGCACAACTCAAGTTTCTAAGAGAGAGAAACCATGATCTCTTTTTAAAAAGTGAGTTATGTCTTATATATCAGTAAATCTTGAAACAAAAGTTGTATGAATGCATCTACTTGCTTACCAATAGTCTGAGGTCAATATTATTTCCAGAAGTCACAAAATTGTCTTTCATGCCCAATCTCAGTCAATACTCTTCCCCCTAAAAACAACTATTGCTTATACTTTCTGTGCTCCGATTATGCATACTGTTCAGGGAATTCATCAAAATGGAATTGGGCAGTATCTGTCTTTGTCTAGTCCCTTCCACTCAGTCTTGCATCAATGAGTTACATCACCATGCTTCACATATTGGTGCTCACTACATTTTCATTGCTGTATGTTTCTTCACTGAATGACTATACCATTATTAACTTGTGGTTCTGCTATCGATGCATGTTATGAGCTGATTATAGTTGTGGACTATTATTCAGATATGGAATTGCCACTTCTATTGAGTACATACCGAAAGGTGGACTGCTGAGTCATGGAGTTGATGTGTGTTTCATTTTGATATATGTTTTATTTGAGAGAAAGTCTTAAGAGTTTTCCTCATCTGAAAAAAAGGAGTTGGCAGAGAGCATGGCTTTATTTTACAAAAAGATTCCTCATTAAAAATTATAATCTTTAATTAGAAGACACCATAAAAGTGTAATGATTAGACCTTTCACCTGACACCAGTGCCCTTTCTTATGTGAGCTTCAGCAAGCAGCAGCTACTACTTAGGAGATAACTTGGACAGACTGTCTTGCCTCCTGGTGGAGTCCACTATTCTTATTTTCAATGTCCTGAGTATCAATTCAGTTGAGCATAATCATTTGACTTGATTTAACCTGGAGGAACTTGTACCCCAAATCCTCTTTTGAGTACCGAATAATCTACTAGAGCTGAAGACAGATTAAGGCTCATCATCATTGCCATCAATTTTGATGGGTAGGATATATACACTAAACAAAGGCATTACTTGATGACAAGTTAGAAAAGGCAAAGAATCCAGTCAACAATTAATTGATCATCTCATCTTTAGTGCCATATGTCAAAAACTTTTAAGCCCTTGGAGATCATATAATGCAAAGTCATGCAAATCTCAAAGTAGTCCCAAATTTCTCTTTTGGCATATCCAAGAAAAAGAACTTGTCTCATTCTGAAGAAACTCACCCCTACAGACCCACACATGCACTTGCTAGGAGGTTAGTCTTTCAGGACCGCCTTTATCTTGAGCTGGCCTTGATGTCATTAATTAACTAAACATTACTTTGAATTTCCTTAATTCATCCAAGTGCTAGGATTACAGGCATGTGTCACACTAGCTGGCTTAAAGTAGCTTATCTTAGAGTATTTATCTATATTGTTCCTTTTTTCACAAACTGGAATTCATGGGAATGAGATTTTCATTTATTTCTCCTGATATTCTATAAGCATTGTAGGGCCCATGGAGAAAGTTATGCTTATTCAAAAGGTGACATGAAGAAAGTTGGAAGTAGAAGGTAGGGATTTAGGGAGAGATAAGTACTTATTAATGGCTTAGTTTATAACTTGAGATTTCTTAGTAGAACTCTGTTATTTCTTGCTATGTTAGGCTTACTGATAACCAGTAAAATTGTGCATAACCTCCTACTATGTACTAAAGTCACTGTGGCCTCTACCTTCTCTTAACCAGGTGCCCTTGTACTCTGGTAGTTGATAAGGAAAAGGCCTAGCCTATCTACTGAGCCCTCTTGCCGAATCTAGCTGATTGATAATGGAAACTGGGATGGTTTGAAAGAAAATGGACCCCATAGGCTATATGACACTATCAAGAGGTGTAGCTTTACCATTCCCTATAGAGGAACATCTTGAACAGCCTTGATACAGGAAAGGAAGCCTTGTCCTGGCCTCAACTTGATAGGCCAGACTTTGTTGACTCCCCATGGAGAAGGTCTTACCCTCTCTGAGGAGTGGATGGGTGTGGGGTGGGGTAAGCTTGGGTGAGTGGTAGGAAGGGAGGGAGGGGGAAATGTGGTTGGTATGTAAAATAAAAAGAAACTTATACAAATAAAAAATATAGCACTTACTTGAGCAAAAGAAAAGAGTGTGGCTTTGTTGGAGTAAGTGTGGCCTTGTTGGAGGAAGGGTGTCACTGTGGAGATGGGCTTTGAGGTCTCCTTTGCTCAAACTATGCTTAGAGTGCTAAACAATTGATTCTCCTAACTGTGGACCAAGATGTAGAACTCTCCTGTATGCCACCTGCCATGATGATAATGGACAAAACCTCTGAAATTGTAAACCAGCCCCAATTAAATGTTTTGTTTTTTTTAAATAAGAGTTGTTGTGATCATGGTGTCTCTTCACAGCAATAGAAACTCTAAGACAGTAACCAAGCAATTGTTTTTCTAAGTCAAATTAACATGCTTAGCACTTAAGTAGTCTAGATACCTCTTTGAACTTTGCTTTACTCAAATGAAAAATCTTGCTTTTAGTGCCCACTTTAATGGGGATATTTTAAGAATTAGTTATGCCCATGTAAACAAAATACATCATACTATTTAAAGAATTCAAAAAATAATCAGTAATATTCTTTTACCTAATATTTCTAACCTTCCATGAAATCATGAACACTTAGTCATAAAAAGAACCTGCAATATTGTACCATGGAAGGAACTAAAATCATCTGTTACATTCTCAGTCCAGGTTTCTCACTCTTTTACTCCCTTAAACTATTGATGTGCCTTGAGAAAGTCACTGAATTCCTCTGAACCTTATATTTAGTCTTAGTCTCATATATATATATATTGAAGATACCTGTTCTGTTGTCAGAAGTTTCTCTGTCCCACCTGGTCAGTCCCACGGCCATTTAATCCCAAATAATCACACAAAGGCTTATATTAACTATAAACTGTTTGGCCTATGGCTCAGGCATATTACTTGCTAACTCTTACTCATAAACTAACTCATGATTCTTATCCTTGTTTAGCCACATAGCTTGGTAACTTTTCTCAGTGTAGCATTCTTGTCTTCCTCTGCATCTCACTGGCATCTGCTGCTCTGCTCTTTCAATTCCCAGAATTCTAGTAGTCTGGTTGCCCTGCCTCTATTTCCTGTTTAGCTTCTGACTAATCAACATTTTATTAAACCAATATTTATAGTTACAAATATTTACAGTGTACAAGAGCATAGTCCCAAAGAAGATACCATCTATCTGAATTCTTATCAAGAAAATTTTTGAAAAGATGCTAGAAAGTTCTCCAGTCTTCTATGTTTAAGTCAACTCTATTGGGAACATTTTTTGCACCAGTTATGTGTGTATGTCTAAGTATCTCCATAGACCCTTAGCAGTTTAGGGGGCATTTAACATGATGACCTTCTCACATCTTAACAATATTCATGCTGTGTAGCCTCATGTAATTTCCAGAATGCCATGGAAATACAGCAACCTGAGTATTCATTAATCCAGTTTGTCTTTGAGAAGGGGCATTTACAAACACAGGGAGCTGATAACACTGTTCCCAGGTTGCTCAGGGAAACAGAGCCATGCTTTCAGGTTAGCTTACAAATTGCGTTTGGGGACATGACATTGTTGACACAGTGACCTTGGTAATTTTCTCTTTGTAAACAGCTGGCCTTCACCCCTGTCATGCAGTGGATAACCTGATGGTTAGAAATGTGTGAACAGAAACAGTTGTGTTGATAACCTGCCAGATTTTCAAATACTCTAAAACAGTTTATTTCAGTTCTCAGTGAAAAAATCTCTAGTCAAATGTAATCCAACAGCCTTGACAGTAAATGCCTTAGTTTGGCAAAGATGCCATTACCTACGTATCCAATCATAAGACATTTATGAAACATTCTTTCTGTTTCAACTGTTGTATAGGAACTAGACAATGAATTGGATTGCCTCCAGGACCTACAGCCCACATTTCTGTCTGTAGTTCCACAGGGATAGTTGTGAGGACCTCTACTCTAAACCCCTCCTCACAGAGTATACCCCAAGGAGCCGAGCCATAGTGTTTCTTAGGGAATATAAGTCATTTGTCCTCTGCATGATGCTAATATGATTCTGCTTCCTTGTGCCAAGATCTTTCTAGGGTTTGGGCAGACAAATGTTCTTATGAGATCTGTTATCAGTGCAGTTCATTCATGGGAAAGAAGAAAACAAGAGCAAACTGTTCACCTGACAGAGCTTGGGATGAATGAAGTGACTGTGCGGGTGGGAAGGTTGACACAGCATCCTAATAGGAAGAGGCACAGACTCCGTGTCCTTTGGCAGGCTTCCTGGTATCACTGATTTGAGACCAACTCTAAGCAAGGTGGACAAAGTGGTTCATCAAGCCAGAACTGAACCACACACCTATTGGATCTCATTAATTCCCAGACTGCTTTATTGTCAATCTCAACTGGTGCAGCCTACCACATGGTCCTTTTGTCTCTCCACAGTTGACTGAGACACATGCATAACTTGTGTTGTCCATCTCTTGGTGGTGTGACTCTGTTCCCAGAAATGTCACTGTTCCTGTCACACTGGCCACTTGCTGTCTGCTGACAATTCTGAAAGCCCTGTAGGTGGTGAGCAGGACAGCAACTGGTGATTCTCATTTACTGAAAGCCTTTCTATTTTTAAATTTTTGAAAATACTCCACGCTAAAGTTTTCTTACTCTCACCCTTTGTGATATTTTTAGGTCGTGCAAGTGCTTTAGAAAGCATGTAGCCTGCTGAGAGCTGCAAATAGATTTTCCCTTCACCTGCCAGTCACGATGTACCACAGGCATGTGTCATGTGGAGAGCTGGTCCTTTCCCTCCACCCTTTCCTGTAGGCTTCACTTCTGTGTGCTGCTAATCTGTTTAGAATCAAAGGTTCACCACACTCAAGTGGGAGGCCCTGCCACATGGAAACCTGTAGGGGGCTATTACAAAGCCCATCTACCCTGTTCCATGGGCTCACTGGGAACACCTGGCAGCAGACAGGGGAAAGTCAGAGATCAGGAATCTAAGCTGGAGAAGGTGATTTTGGGTGAGAGGAGGTTGGGCAGGGGCACAAAGGATCAAGTCTTGGAACATGAAAGCAGGCTGGGGTTGCTGCAGTCATGACTATTTTCAGAGAAGGACAAACAGAATAATCAGAGATGCTATGCAGGAGAGACCAAAGTCCATCTAGTCCAGGGTCTCTTCTGTCAGGAGGCCCTCTGGAGCTACTGTGGGTAAAAGAGGGTAGGAGTGAGCAGTGAACAATTGTCCTACCATTCTCCCTACCACTTCTGCAGGTCTGGTAAGAGGTTTCACAGTTGCCTGGCCCTCACTCAAAAACTACCAGGAATCACAGATGCTACCAGGAGAACATTTCTCAAAGGATGTCTTCTAAGCCTGCAACTTGTATCCCCTTGTAGAAATGCAATTGCTTAGGCTCCATCGCAGAGCCATCAATTCAGATGCTGTGGGAATGAGGCCAACTGCTCTGAGTTCTCACAGTTCTCCTGGGGCTTCTGAAGTGTACACAAACCTGACAAGCACTGTATAAGGGGAAACAAGATGAGAATGGCTCCTGGGGAGTCCACTGAAGTTCTTTAATATGCAAGGGAATAGAGCAGAAATAGTGCTGTTTTGATTAGGAAGAAAACATATTCAAGATGACGTCAGAAATTGCCAAGTTCTTCCCAAAAATTGTTCTTGAAAACTCATGGGTAGTTGGAGATCTAATTTGGTACTAAAGTGCTTCCCTAGCAAGTGCAAGGCCCTGTGGTGCCTTCATTAGCACTACAAAAGAAATCTAGTCTGATACATACAGGTGTTATCATGATTACCAGGGTTTTAAAAATAGAAACATAAAGGCAAATTGTTTTTATTAACCTGCTTAGCCATTCTGTTCTATAGAGTAAATTCAAATGGAGGACACTTTTCTCAAATGTTCCTTCTCTTTTATTCAGAAACACTGTTATCATCCATCAGAAGTGAAACTATACACAAACCTGTTGCCAACTCTCTCACCTCCCGAATCTCTAATCCAGATCTGGCTTCTCAAGTGCAAGGCCTTCCCACAATGTCACAAGGCTCATCAACCCTCACCTAAAAGATATCCTACCTGCAATCATCAATGGATCCCCTCCAGGCTAGTATTATCTACACAGAACATCCTGGCACAAATGTGTAACCCCAGAACTCAGAGCAGAGCAAGAGGTAGGAAGATTTCAAGTTCAAAGCCAACCTGAGCTACATATCAAGACCCAGTCTTAAAAAATAACTAAGAATAGAGGAAAAGAAACACCACAAAACCACACAAAAAAATAGTTGCTCACTATTAACAATCTCTCTTGCTACCATTGTCTGTCGTGTCCAATTAGGATTCCATTTCCCTGGTGAGTTTTATAGTTAAGTTAAAATGAAACTCATCAGTCTTTGCTGTTTCTGTCTCCTCTGCTGCTAGTCATTCTGGATCCCTTTCCAATCAGGCTTCTAGCCACATTTGCTTCACTTAAATTATCCTCTCCCATGTTGGCAACTCCCGGATGCCAGTACTCTCCTCTGGCTCAGCCTCTCAGCAGCATTTGACCTCATTGACCATTTCTCTATCTCTTCCTTCAACTCTCCTCCTTTATTCCTAGTTCTAATTCTGGAGTATTCTAAATCTCTCCTTGACTCTCTTGTCCACTCCAGCTGTATCTCTTTTCAAGGTGAGCTAGTTTGGCACTGTGGCTTTAAGTATGATCCACCAGAAAATCAGAAAATATCTAGCGCTTACCCGTTTTGTCATTGCCATGCTAGCACTTTGCTTCAAACCCAGGGATTATTGCAGTAGCCTTCAGTTTCTTCTTTAAAAGGCAGGTCAGATTGCTTCTCTATTGCCTCATCAAGATGTCTCATCATCAAGATGTCTCATTTCACAAAGATCAAAATACTTATGTATACCTACACCTTAAAGGTACTGCATTGTCCTATCCTGGCTTCCTTTTGTAACTTCCACAACTTTCCTGTTACTATTGGGCTCTAGTTTAATGTGCCAACCTGCTCAAATCTCAGGGATTTTGCAAATGCAGTTTTCTATACTTAGAATACTCCTGCCTTCATAATCTAAATTTCTTCTATGATAATTTATATTGGTAGTTCTCAACTTTTCCTAATGCTATGACCCTCTAATACAGTTAGTTCCTCATGTTGTGGTGACCCTCAACCATATAGTTATTTTCATTGCTACTTGATAACTGTAATTTTGCTACTGTTATAAATCATAACATAAACATTTGAATTTTCTAGTGGTCTTAGGTGACCCCTGTGAAAGGGTCCCTCAACATCCCCCCTAATGATAGCGATTCACGAGTTGAGAACTGTTGGTTTATCAATGTCCTTTTGGGAGGTTGAAGGCCAGTTTCACAGGGGTTGCCTAAGACTTTTGGAAAATGCAGATATTGAACATTACAACTGCTGGTTCATATTAACAGTAATGGCCAATTGAACAGAATCTAGAAAGGCCTTGAAGTCAAATGCCATATCTGTAAGGAATTTCATACATTACATTAACTAAGATGAAAAGATCTATCTTAAATGTGAGTACTACATTGCTATGATTTCGGATCCTGAAATGTATAAAAAGGAAGAAGTGAGCCAAAACAAATATCCATCTCTGTCTGCTTCCTGTCTGAAGATGCAGTGTGACCAGGTGCCTCCTGCTTCTGACACTGTAACCTTTCCTGCCATAATGTACTGTGTCCCCCAGAACTATATGCCTCAATTTCCTTAAGCTGTTTTTGCCAACAGTTTTGCACATCACTGAGACAAGTAGCTACATCTTCCTTCATTACTTTATTCCTCTATATTGCCAACTAACCAGGGAAATGTAGCCAAACTTTCCTTTTTCAAAGTAAATTGTCCATCCTTAGCCCATTCCATTCCATCATTTATTCTTCTACCTTGCATTATGTTTTCCTGTCTTTTATCAGGACTATAACATACTTACCTACTGTCTGTCTCTCTTATACACAATATAATTTTCCTACTCTTCCTATCTAAAACAATGGCCCACATGAAGACAGTAGGTTTCCATTAAAATTTTCTGAGTTAATTAATGAAGAAATGAACTAAGGGTTTTTTTTTCTATTAGCTTGTTGAAATAGGGGTTGAGTTTGGAGAATGTTACCAGACCTTTGAAAAACTTCACATCTATTTTTCTGGGCCAGTGTAGAATTAATTATAATGATTTAATAGTAATCCTCACCCTTTTATTCACAGAAGAGTCTCTATGGAACTTAAAAAATACAAATGTACAGGTTGCAGCCTTTGAGATCCTGGATGGTGAGAATGTTTAGGAGATTGCAAAGCAGATACTTAAGGATACAGAGTCAAACATAGAATGACTTCTGCAGTTGTCAGGGGCATAGAAGGTAGATCATTCCTTATGTTCAAATGCTGACCCCATCACAACTATAGGACTTTGGTAATCAAACCACTCTGAGGATCAGGTTTCTATTTATTTTTTTTTTAAAAAGTAAGAATGTTAATTTTGCCTTCACTTGATAAAAGATACCTCTGTGAACATAAAGAAAACCACAGGCTGGAAAGAAACAAAAGAGAAGGACACTATGGTATGCTCAGCCTCACCAACCCAAACCCTGAGAACAATTCATCAAGTGGAAATGATGCCTTCCCTGGTTCTCAACCCTACAAAAGACTTAATTCACTCAGAGTTGCAATATGGATGCCATGGTAATGATTTGTGTATTTCTAAGTCACTTCTTCCTTAGAGCATAATTTCTATTAGCTCAAGCAAAATTGCAAGGTTTGGCTAGCCTAACACTGTACATACAACACAAAACAAAATTTAATGTGCTGGGGGCCAGTGTTGAGAGTGGGTATAATTTAGTAAGCCAACTGAAATTAGCTGATATATGTTAAAATACCTAGAATTTTGGTATAACTTAAAGTAGCAATTTAAAGTTGTTTCTTATAAGAAATAACCATTGGAAATGTGGTATTGAATTTTCAACTTAAGAAATACATGGGGGGAGGTAAACTTGAAAGATAGCTCAGTGGTTAAGAATATGTACTGCTCTTCCAGAAGATCTGAGTTCGGTTCCTAACAACTCCAAATGTAGAAAAATTAAACCTCTAACCTCTGAAGACACTAGCTGTCATGTGCACATATGCACACATATATAACTAAAGGTAATAAAACATATTTTCAAAAGAAACTCATAGTCTGGTGAGAGAGAAATAGATAGATGGACAGATCAGTAGATAAATGGATAGAGATAGACAGACAGATGAGTCATATGAAATGGTAAGGAGTCACCCATCATCAAGATAGAGGACATAGCCTCTGGAACAATTGTTCCCTGTCTAATATGGGAAGATAGAGAAGTGGTAAACTGACAATACAGTATGCTACATTGAACATTGAGCAACTTCAAACCCAACTTAGCCTTCATTATCTTCCCTCTATTACCAAGTTGTTAGCTATTAAATAAATCTTGCCTGATCAATAATTTGTCCCATGAAAAGGAAACCAGGAATAGAGAAGTCAAAACAAGATAAGTTGTCTAACCAAAAGCAGCTCTAGGTGATGAAAGTATAGGTTACTTTCCTCCTCCTTTTTTCTTTATACACTTGTTATTTCAGATAGCAAAGGTATAGGACTTAGATCTACAGAAGAGAACAATGTCTCTGCTCCTGCTTTTTCTAATAAGAAAGATATGATTGCAGTCTTCCACCACAGAAGGCCCTTGCTACTGTGTAACACATGCCTGAACCAAGTCAAGCTATCGCTGATTTTAAGGGAAGACTTATCACACCACTATTCCCAATGGCATGAGACTTTGGACTTGGTTTTATATACAAAAGAATATCAGCTGTAAGATTTTAGCCAAAGTCAGATACAGTGGCAAGACTGTATGAAGCAAATTAACCTCATGGGGGCTTTAATATTGATGATTCCAAGTCTTTAGTGATATGTAGCTTTCTGCCAGAGACTGATGCATTCACTACTCATTTGATTTTTAACAGGGCTAACATGAGTTTTTTAAATTAATCATACTTTCATCCTCTGTACCCTTCAAACCAGGATCCAAAGGGTTCTACTAGCTCTTGGTTGATGCCTTAGATGGAAAACCCTTGGACAGACATTGTGGCACTCTGGCATATTATGTTTTTATCTCCTGTTACAAATAGGTCCATGTGTTCTCTCAGGAAGTCATTTTAACTGTCATTGTGACAGAACAAGGAATCAGTCCTTCCTCGGCCTGACCATTGGCAATACCCAGCCTGCCTAACAAGCCAGTACAGGGCTCCACTTATTCTTCTCTTGTCTTTGTTTTCACTTCCAAGCGACCTGCTTTCCTCCACACTTCACCCTCGAAGAGGAGTCAGGGAGTTTGTAAACATCCCAGGCAGCTGCTAGCTCAACCAGGACAGCCACAATAGCTGCAAAGTTCACCAATTCTCACTGTTTCTGAAGGATTCCTTCCGAGCCAAAAGGAGAAGCCAGCTTCCAACCGAAATTCTTTTCAATTACAAAGGGAAGAAGAAATTCTCTCCTCATGTATGCTTATTCTTTCTTCTCCAGATTGAAATATCCTTTGCTTTCTTCCAAGAGTCTGGGTTTTTGTACTTTTTTGCATCCGTGTCTCCAGCAGAAGCCTAGTCATGTCTATACTCATTTCAGACTTCCCAGCTTCCCTCCTATCCTTACCCTTGAATCCTCCAAGGAAGGTTAGGAATAAAATGGCACCTCCTCCCAATTCCCATGTGTCTGTGCGATAGGGCCTATGACAAGTCACTCCTTGCCAGTCCAGCCTTTTTGCTACCACCTTCTCTCTTTTGGCCTACCTGCAGGCTGAAACTCTCCTTTGGGCTAGAAGAATAGAGTTGCAAAAATTAACATGAAGTAACAGATGCCTTAACTGTGGGGTGTTTACAAATAAAGTTCAGGGGACAAATAGCTTGCCAGAGGCTAGGGAGATTGTTTTTTAGCACAAGAGGCTGCAGTGGCATTTGTTTCCTTAGAAGCAAGCCCACCCATGGTCAGTGCCAGAAATGACAAACTGGAAAGGATCCTGGGCACACACATATATCCTCCATGTGCAAGCAGTGAAACACACTACCAACATTTCTAAGGGCTCTCGTCATGGATAAGCACACACAGGCTCCTCTGCCTCATGTCCCCAAACACATTACACGTATGACAGAGAATAACATAGACATTCATAAGCAATGTTCCTGGAGATTCAGACCAAGGGAGCAGCCCACAGTGATGGAAGAACAGGAAGTTCTACAGCTATCATGGGAGACTCTGTTTCTTACTTTGGGAGGAAGTGAAAAATCAAGATTTGTGAATGGTGGCAGTTACCATAGCATAAGGATTTTAAATGAGGATCCAGGTTTTGTAGCAAAAACTTGGTGGTGGTGGTAGGGGTCTATAAGTTTAAATGAGTTTAATGAGATCAGAAGTTTTGCTCATACTAATGTCTAATTAACACTTAACATTTTCTGTTTATGGATATAAATGCAGTCCATAACATTATTAGAAATACCTATGTCTTTGTCACCAAAAAGTCAGATTCACTCATATCACATCAGGATTATTCACAGTAGCTCAATATATCATTTATACTTATTTTTACTTCAAGATTCAAACTGTTACTATATTTTATTTACTATTTAAAAAAACATAAATTATTGTATCAGAAATGTATTTAACTAATTATTTTATAACTAAATTTTACAATAAGTCATTCTTTTTTAACCCTATACATTTCAGTGCAGTTAAAAAACACTCTGATTATTGTTCTTTCAAGGTCTGTAAAAAATTGCGTTGAGATTTTGATGGGAAGTGCATTGAATCTGTAGATTGCTTTTGGTAAGATTGCCATTTTCACTATGCTGATCCTACCTATCCAGGAACATGGGAGAGCTTTCCATTTTCTGATATCCTCTTCAATTTCCTTCTTCAGTGATTTAAAGTTTTTGTCAAACAGATCTGATACTTCTTTGGCTATAGTTACACCAAGGTATTTAATGCTATTTGCAGCTATTATAAAAGGTGATATTTTCCTTATTTCTTTTTCAGCCCTTTTATTTTTAGTGTATAAGAGGGCTACTGATTTCTTTGAGTTAATCTTGTATCCTGCTACATTGCTGAAGGTGTTTATCAGCTGTAGAAGTTCCCTGGCAGAATTTTGTGGGCCACTTATGTATACAATCATGTCATCTGCAAACAAGGAGTTTAATTGTCCTCCAGTAAGTAAATGAGCAGTATAAATGGGGAGTTTTGTAAATGGGGAGATCAGAAGAGTGGGCATGATTCTGAGAGGTCTGATATCTGAGTTTGATGGGGTACATGATGTAAAAACACCAAATAATAAATATGTATATAAAAATTTTTTAAAAAGGAAAAAGAATTACTATGAATAATATCATGGTTTCACTGGCTTTGTAACTTTTAAAGGCTTTGTTTAAGTTTTATGGAATTATATGATATGTATTTGTCTTAGTTTATAAGTTATAGTAGAATTCTGTAGTAAGTCCATATTTTCTTGTGTTTGTTTCTGTTATTGCTGTTTCTTATTTTTAATATGGAGTATTCTATTAGTTTTTCAAGTATTTCAAGCAGGTTACAAAGTTTGCATTTGTTAAAATCATTCATTGAATTTAGGTTTAACTTTCCTATCTTTTAAAAACTCACCAGTTTTTTTAGAATCTTCAATTTATCAAAACAAATTTATAATGCATGTCCTTATGATTTTCTGGAATTTCATTCATATCTGTCATAATGTTTGCCTTTCAATTTCTAGTTTTATTGAAGTGGGTTTTCCCTTTTTGTTGTTTAATTTGGTTAAGAATTTGCCAATTGTGTTTAATCCTTAATAAATAAATAAATAAATAAATTTAATAAGAAAAAAATAAAAACACTCTGAGAAGAAATCCATTAGCCTTGCTAGACTGATGTGTTTAATACACACGCACTGAAGTATCTATGCCAGAAGTCCATAATGAATAACACAGCCAGCTTATTTTATGCAATCATCACAATCTCACTAACAAATTTATCATTAACCTTGTTTTATAAATGAGGAAATTGAGGCTCAAAGTAGAATTTGATTTAGTAATCTCTCTATTATAAAATGTATATGTGAACATACAGGGATATCCATATATTTTTATGATTCCCAAGCAGCCATTTGAAAATTCAATTAGCATAGACACTACTGACCAGCAAAGTAAACTAATTAGTGGTCTGTGTCTCCTGTGGCACAGAAACTGGTTAAAACAATGAAAAATATCAATTTGACAGATGTGTTTTAACTGTATTCATAAGTTTGTGGCCCTCTCCAACACTCCCACCCCGTCCCAAAGAGGCTGAATAGGCCAAGAGTTTCTGTCACAGGACACGAGATAAATTGGCTTGTACTTCAACTGTATGAAGGTATAGGTTTCCCCCTGGCCCTGCTGGCCCTCTCATCTCTAGGTCTAGACCTTCACATACCTCCTTCTTCTACTGCAAAACTTATCTCATTTTCCTCACCTAATGGCTTTGGGTCTAAATTATTCATGAAGAAAAGAAAATGAAAGAAAAAATGAAGGAAAGAAAAAAGAATATTGCCTCGAGTGCTGAGAGAAGACAAAAGAGTCTTTGTATTTATAGAATTAAGTACTAATAGGATGCAAATGATACCTCCAATAATGGATTCACTCAGGACAATGACAGTGAATGCCATGAAAAAGGAATTCAGAGCATTATATGGCAGAGGTTTCTCGCATAATCCAAAGCATAAGGAAAGATTTCTCTTAGGAAACAATATTTGTGAACTCATCTTTTGTGATATTTATGGTTTTAATATCCTGCTGGTCTGTGACTATTCTTTCATTACAGTATGAAATACAAGTTAGGGCTCACCTCTGCTGTCTCCTCTCAAGTATAAAAGTGTTATTCCACCTTTTCATGTTACAATTAGACTACTGGGAAGAGGAGCCAATGGCAAAGGCGTAGTGCACAGATACAGCTTGAGACGCTATTGGTCTATGTCACCACAACTGAACTGAATGACATAAAAAACGTGTAGCCCACTGGCCTCAGCTGACCAAAAACGTTTCCAAAGGAGCAGCTTGCTTCAGGGACTGGAAAGGTGGAAGTGAGGACACAGGCCTATGACTTACACAGCATTCAGACAGCATCCTGTGCAGCCTATCAATCAAACTTTCCAGTCCAGTGTCCCATTTGTGCATGCTGCACAGCATAAATCCCGTGTCTTTTCAACTAGAAGCGTAACAGTCACAGTTATGATGAGAAATAGTCATGGCGTGAGGCAGTCGAGAGCTTTGACCAACCCAAGAAGGGAACCGTCCCTTTCCCTGAGAGACAAAGATTCACTCTGTTAGGGTTTAAAATTCCTACCTGAGAGCAAAATTACAGGGCATTCAAGGAAAACTCCTACTGATAAATTATTCTATGATTTTAAAATCCTTCTTTCTCTCCTTTTCGCCATCTTTTGACATCACTGATAAGCAACTGGGAAAGGAAGTAAGAAGAACAAAGACATTATTAAACAAAATAGAAAATAATAAATTGAGTTTCCTATGGTATCTCTAATAAATAAGCGCAAAAACTATCCTGGGAATGAAACCTCTTACTCATCTTAAGATGACTGCTTTGTTGATGGACGTATCTCGTGACTTTGAGAAAAATAATATACCCACCACATAAGAAATATCCTTATTATGGGAACTTGTGACCCTTGCATCTTTATTTATTGTATTACTAAGTACATTGCAGGGGTTTCTTTATTCTCTGGAGAAATTACTATTTAATGGTCATTTATAAAACAGATTTTCTTTTGCTAGTGCAGGCACAACTCATATCAGTAATAACAACAACTTAATACCCACAATCCTTTTCAAAACACTTAGAAATTTACCTGCTATTGTCTTCAGAGCACAAAGAAAATAAGATTTCTTGTTCATATTAATAGAGTTTGATTTACTAGCTAGTAAATAGAAAAAACAAAATCACAGTCACCATTATCTTTCTTTTCTATCACTTTCTAAATCATACCATATGAAAAGCTTAGCCTAACAACAAAATAGTATTGCATCTTTTAAGTAATCAACTTTAACATGCTATTGGGTACTGTGTTTGACACATATAAGAAGTCATTTAATTTAGCTTAGTTACTATAATTTATAATGGTAAGTTGTTTCCAACACTTGCTTAAATCTTACAGCTACAAAACTTTATCAAAGTCCACTGTCACTCAGTATTTTTCTGATTTATCCTTTTCTTCTACACTAGTTTTGCTTAGATTTTCAGCAGAAATAATAAAGGGAACAATTCTAATTGTATAGCATATATCTAAGTCTGTTTGAACCACTATAACAAAATACCTTATACTAGGTAATTTATAAGCAATAGAAATTTACTGTTTATGCTGCTGGAGGCTGAGGAATTGAAGCCCAAGCTACAAATGATTGAAAAGCTTATAAAGGTCTCATAAATGGCCTCCTCTATTTCCACAGGAAACTACTAATTCCATCAATGAATTCAAAACTACTAATTCCATTAATGAGGGTAGAACACTCAGGAATTAAGCGTGTCTCAAAATGCCCACCACCCTCAAATAGCTTTACCATAGTGATTAGATTATAACACATTCATTTAAGAGGAACATAAATATTCAAGCACTAGCAAAACTGGCAAAGCTCCTTGTTGCCTGCATCATTGGATGAGCTTGCCAGGGCAACCTTCACAAGCTGTTGATACACTAGTTATGAGGGTTTCCAAGTGCTAGAGAGATGGATTAGCTGGTTAAGAACACTATTGGTTATTCTTGCAGAGGACCCAGGTTTGATTCCAGCACCCACATGGCATCTCACAATTGTCTGTAACTCCAGTCCCAGGGGATCTGACACCCTCTTCTGGCCTTTGAGGGTACTAGTCACACATATGGTGCACAGACATAATGCAAGGAAAATAGCCAATATACATAGAATAAAATAACAATAGTAGTAATAAGAACAAAGAGTTCCAGTATGAAATAAGATCAAACATTGCAAAATATATGTCCTAGGAAAACTATGGAGCTACTTGTTGTGATAATTACTCTGAAGATCCTATTATGAATGACAGCTCACATAGCTGTCATTCAACATTTTCAATGCTTCTTTAACCACAAACTTCTCCCTTGGCTCTTACAAAGTCCTCAAAATGGGACTTTGGAAATCTCATGGCAAACAATGGCTGTGTTTACATGAAAACAAGCATATTGTTTTGCAGAACATAGCCTGATTCATCCGAACTAATATTTAGTTCGGACTCCTTAACTGGTTGTTTGCAAAATAATTGCACATTTGACTTAGCTCAGTGGATCTTTTGTTACTTCTTTGAAAAAAAAATCAGATTTTGGGTAGATTATTATACTGACTGCCTCTAAACAAAGTTAACAATCCAATAAGATCATTAAAGATCTGGAATATTCATTTATTTGCCTTCTATCTCAAGTCAAAATTAGAAATTTAAATCCAGGACTAGAAAATTAGACAGAATGTTTGGGCTTAAAGAACCTTTTGATTGATAGGTAAAAGAACTACATTGTAAGATTCCGTGGACAGTTAATAGCTGGTAGGACAAAGGAATTAGTTCCTTACTCTGTCCCTCAGTCCCAATACTGTTTCATCTTCTAGTTTACCAATTAGCCAGTTTCACCTATGTTTAAGTCAATATTTTCAATACATACCCACCAAGGACATCTAGGTATAGATAGATATTCTGTTGGTTACCAGAGGGGTTTCCATCGAGCCCTGTAGGTTTAGAAGCTGTGAGAGAATGAGGACCAGCTCTCTTAAGGAAATTTAACATCCCAGTGTGAAATCTTAGCATCTCACATATGTACTTATTTCTTCACTGGGGTCTTGTAATTAATTCTAATTAAGAACAACATTAAGTATTGTTTTCCAATTAGCCCACAAACAGTTTTCGACCCATGGAAGAGTGAGTGCTTGTTCTTTGCTGGAGACATTAATATTATTAAACACTGACAAGGAGACAGCATTCACTGCCTACATCCAATAGCAGCTATAAAAATACTTTGTTCAGAAAAGATATAGATGCATTGCATTTTTCTTGGATTAAGCACTTGTAGTCAGAGGACAAGAAGCAGATAGAAATAATCACCAAGACCTGAAATCTCTCCCTCTCCCCCACCCCAATGGTGGTTATTCCTGCCATTGACCTAACCACACTTCCCTAGGCAGTGATGCTCTCCAAAGTCAAATGCTACACCTGTGGCTAATTCTCAGGCAACACAAGGAAGACTGCCACATTATAAGCAATTGGCTGTTTTCAGGAAGCACAATGATCTGTAGTCACATCTCATTAGGGGAGCCTGGGCCCCGTGGTGCACAAGTGAAGTAAACGCTGCCAATGTAATTTGTTTTATATGCCTAATTCTCTTCCTTATAATTAACATCTGAAATTCGAAAACAAAACAAGAGCACTATAGAAGCATCTGGGATCTGTTGAGCGCTATCAGGGAGCCTGGGATTTTTTTTTTAAAGCAATACTTACCCTTACCTTGTCCTTTTCTGCAACAATGTAAACTGGGACAGAGGTGCAGTATGTGAGAGAAGGCAGAGTAGCTGAAAGCCAGTATTACCCTTTAACCCTTGGATGGGTTTAGCTGCTTTTGTTTTCTATGTACTGAAGAAAGTATGCAAATGGTTACTCAGAGGATGTGAGAAACCAGTCACAACCCAGCAGTATCTTGCTCAAGGACAACCCTTTGAGTTCTCATCTGATAGCCCAAACAGTCAGACATAAAGGTGCAACCAACAACTCCCGCAAGAAGAGTCACAGATCAGTCAGCTATGGCATTAACAAAATCTCCAAGATGTCCGTGGGACTGGGCTCAACTGCTGAGCCATCTTTCCTAACACCAATGCAAGCTTGATAGCCATAACCCCTGTGATCTTTGACTAGCTCATGGCTGATGTCATATTGCTACCCTCCCCCCTTCTTTCTTCTTTCTTTTGTTTAAAGATTGTGTGTGTGTGTGTGTGTGTGTGTGTGTGTGTGTGTGTGTGTCTGTACACATGTGCTGGCATGCACAGTCTATTTTCCAGGGGGAGGGAGTAGAAGAAAGCATCAAATCTCTCAGAGTTGGAGTTATAGGAATTTGTAGGATGTCTGACTTGTTATATTGATGCTGGGACCCAAACTCTCATCCTCATGATCACACTGAGCTTGCTCATCAGCTCTACTTCCCTATTATTTATAACAATGTTAATAATTGTTTATTAAGCAACCATGAGATTTGTAATATGATTCACATTCATTTTTTGTCAATCACCACAGAAATCTGTGAATAGAGGATAATGGCTCCAATTTTCAGCTAAGAGAATTAGATTCTTAAAGAATCATAGCCAATTGGAGTGGTCTTCACTAGAGAAAAATATTCCTTTCTCTTGCTCTCAGTATTCCTCAGTTGTCTATAGTCCTTTATGTAGGTCAGTCCTGAAAACTTACATACAATTAACCCCATACATACTTAGCAAGTTATATTTAGGAAAATATATGTATGAACATATACATACATACACACACACATATATATGTATATAAATATATATATATGTATATATAGATAGAGAAAGAGAGACAGTAACAATGAAATAATTGGCCACAAATTGAAAAAGAGCTTCTAGGCATTTATTAGAGTGTTTTAAGGGAGGAAAAAAAGGAGAAAATAACATAATTATAATCTAAAAAAGTAATTAAAAGTCTCATTAAATGCAAAAAGTAAAGTGGCCAAAGTTACACAGCTAATTTAGAACAGAAGTTCAATTTGAATCCAAGTTCAACTTATTTCAAAACTTGAGGTTTGAACTGTGTGTAAAGGCACATGTCCCTAGTCCTAGCATTTGAGGACAGAGGCATGCTGATCTCTGTGAGTTCAAGACCAGACAAGACTACATAGTGAGATGCTATTTCTAAATAAATGAATGAAATTAAATTTTAAAAAGACTGGGTGTTAGTCTGAATATTGGGATGAGGAAATCGGACCTTCCTGGAATGGATGCTGAGCTAATCCACCTTGGGCCCTCTTGTCCTTTCTGGGGAGGGGATGGGGAGGAGGGAGGATGAAGACTGACCAGGAGGGATTGGGAGGGGGAGGGAATAAGAACAAGGGGATACATGGATAAAAAATGAGACTTTATTCTATAAAAATGAAAAAAAAATTAAAAGGACTGGGTGTCAAAAACCCGTGGTTCAGATGGTGTAAACCTTTTTTTAAACAAAAAAAGGTAATTATAGATATTAATAATATAATAGTTCTTATATAATGTATTAGTTTAAAATACATAATGCTCAGGAGGTAAGGTGCTTGCTGCTGCATATGTGTGATGACTTCAGTTTTCCTACATATCTGTAAAACAGCTGCGCACAGTGCCACATACCTGTAATCCTGAAGGACTACACACACATACACACACACACACACATACATACACATGAGGGGAAAATTATGTAATGACAAAGGCAAATATAATATAAATTAAAATACTTTTTGTGTATTTCAGTAATACACACACACAATGGTTTATCAACCACTGCAGGATCTACACATACTTGAAAACATAAGTGAAAGATGTTACTTATATGTCACAGTGGATCTTAGAGAAAATGTGTTTTTAAGTCTGTCAGTTATGGTGCAGGTGCTTGTCCTAACTTTTGCAAGTTGCTTCAGGATTTTAACTTCAGTTATAAGCTATGAATAACTATATCAAACCCTATAATTTTCTGGCTCCAGCTGAATACACATAATAAGTATTAAATTATTAAGGACAGGAAGAAAGGAAAGCTAAAAGGGAAGAAAGGAAAATGAGAGGGAGCAGACAGAGCAGGGCAGGTATAGTCAGGGCATATTAACAGAAGCTAAGCCAACCTGAAGGTTAACGTGAACAGATTCCTCATGTTCAAACTTCAAGCTGGAGGGTTAGGGTAACAGGATGGCTTTACAGGTAATGGAAGAAAATTTAAAGGAGGAATTCACAACGTTCAGGGGAAAATTGGGACCAAAGAGATAGGGGTCTAGGGACAGGGCATAAATAATTGAGCAAAAGCAGATTCACCAAAAGATAAGAAAGCAGTAAACACCAAAACCACAGACCAGCACCCACTACCTGCTGAGTGGCAGAGATTGTCAGACCCTAGGCAAGGGGCTCAGCAGGCCCAGAGCTCACGAAGCTCAGACAGCCTAAGCTGGGTGGCAAGACAAGAACTCCTAGACTGTTCTCCCTGGGACTCTTGATCTTTGAGATCTCAGCAGACTTTCTGTTTAGAGAAACTGTGGTCAATTTTTATTTTCTCCTAGAGTTTCATAGCATACATGAGGAAATGAGAGCCTTTGCAAATGCGGAAGCAGAGAAATGTGTTCATCTTTGTGGAACTCAGATGTTTCCTAAACTTCCTTGACCTTGACATCCTGTTTGGCAGACCACCCGTGATTGTCTTAGAGAACATCAAGATGCAAACCCAGTCACTATAGAAACACTTTCAATGCCACCATCCTAAGTCAGCCTTTGCCCTTCTTTCATGGAGCCATGTGTGGAGAGCTCTCTTTCAGATCTTCACACTAATTAGGTTTCCACAATGCACATCATGTCATAGGAAAGGGAATTATTTTCATGGCTGTTGTGTCATCTCATCTGGAGACTTTTCCTTGACTCTTCCTTGTGAATGCCACCTCCATACACCCACCCGCACTTGGCGGCCACATTTCTAGTATGAAGGTGAAGAATGCACTTTGCATCAGACTGCATGGATTTGAACTCCATCCTTGTCAATTACTAGCTTTGAGACTTAAACAATTCAACAATACTATACTCCTGTCAACCCACCTGGAAGGGTTCTTGTAAGGACTCAATGATGGTGCATGGCAGCACTCGGCTTCCTGAATGCACACTCACTACTTGTTCTTGCTCTTCACTCCCATGCTTTCCAGTCTTAATCACATTCTCTGCTCCTTCCTTAGACCACGTGCAGTTTACAAGCAGAAGCTGCACCCTTTATATCTGTGTGTCCTGTGCTCCTTCCCGTGGTGCCTGACATTTGCTCACTATGTCATTATGTTAGTGTGCATTTTTTTGTGATTTTGTAAAGAACAAAATGGAGACCAAAGCCCTAGACATTTTTGGTTTTTTTGCAAATTCTATCCAATTGAGAGAAACCAGCTAATGACTTTGTTAATTCATTGGTATGGGGGGGGGAATAACAACGGAGAAGTTCATGTGTGAAGCCAGTTGTATCCCTGCAAGTTCATCACTAGGAAACAAATAATAATAATGTCTTTTTAAATTTCAACATGTCCTATACAAACTTTTTTTCTTTCTCACTATGTTGCAGTAGCACAAATTCTAGTTGTATTAAAAGAAACTCAGAGCCAGATATCGGGAAAGGCTGAAATATCGAAGAGAGAAACACCACAGTCAAACCTCATCTAGCTAACTTCCAGCTTCCTCAGCTTTGCTTCTCATTGCTTCTAATGCCTCATCCGCCTACCTTAAATACCTTCTTCATCCAGCTGTATCACATCCAGGTTAAGATTAAAGGCATGAGCTACTGCTATTTGGTAGTTAGCCTTGAACTCACAGAAACACAGAAAGTTTAAAGGCATGGCACCACCACTGCCTGCCTGGGATCCTGGAACTCCCTCTATAAACCAAGCTGGCCTCAAACTCAGATCTGATGGGATTAAAGGTGTAGATCACCACACCCAAGTATAGGTCACCACTCCTGATGTTTCCTGTGCTGAGATTAAAGGTGTATGTCATCACTGCCTGGCTATTTGGCCTTGTACTCAGGAGAGCCTCTGGATCCCCATGCTGGGATTAAAGGTGTGAGTTACCACTGCTCTGTTAAGCCTTGAACTCACTGAGATCCAGAATGGGATCTCTGTGTCCCAAGTGATGGGATTAAAGGCATGAACCTCCGGAATTGAGTGTGGATGGATCTCTTCTCTGATATTCCAGACTGGTTTTATTAAACATATAACATATCACTACACTATGTAGTCCTGGCTGGCCTGGGACTTGCTTTGTAGACCAGACTGGCCTCAAACTCACAGATATCTGCTGGCCTCTGCCTCTTGGAGTGCTAGGATTAAAGGCATGTACTATCCACCCAGCTTTCAACTTCTTTTCATGTGTTATCTATTTTTCCTTTCTTAGCAAAATATTTCAGTCTCTGTACAAAGAAGAAAACCAAATCAGTACATTCACTTGTCAAATGTTTGGATTTTCAATTATAAAATCTCTTTCTAAGATACTGTAAAAATGTCAGCAGGGCTAACAGATCTGTTGTAAATGGTCTCTGCAGTTCAACTTTTACTGCTCTGTTCTGGGCCAACTGTTCCTCAATTGGGTAGGAGTTCTAGAATACCCATACTTTTATCTGCTTTCTTGGTTTGGGGGAAGACAGCTGTTTTGATTCCTGATTCTTTCCTTAACGCAATAATTGTCAGAAATGCCCCTATTCTGCACTCTCCCACTCTTAGGCTCCAGTCCCTACAGAAGTATCATTTAATGATTCTTACTGTGTGGGGAATAAAAATAAAAGGAAGAGAAAGTAGGAGACACAGGAAGATCTCCAGAAGTCACAGCCTCTTTCCTGTATGCTTCTAATACTAGCCCCAGATTCAGCTACAGACCCACAGAAACATCTTCACATCTCCAACAAGTCTCCTAAGTTAACCAGATTCCACAAGCTCTTCAAACAATCATTTCCAGGGCTTCAAAGCATTTTTACAGCTCTTCAGTTACCTGCTTTGCCCGGTAGCAATACAGCTCTCTTGTTCAAGTCTCACCTATGATGGTGGGAACGGATGAAGAAGCAAAGAGAATTATCAAATAACAAAGATAATGTCAAAATTTGTGGTTTTCCTCTTCAATTTATATGGGACATATTTTGATCCTTGTGCAGCTCTATACCTACCACAGTTACAACCTATTTCTTAAAATAATAATAATAATTTGAGGTGTGCACATGTTTATGCACTTTAGTTTTTCTTATTAGGAGATGTTTTCTGATGTTTTGATTTTTGTTCCTATGCGATATTGTATCTGTGAAATGGAAGAAGGGGTGTTCTTTGGCCCAGTTTAATACCTCTAAATCAGCCCCCTTTACTCTTTATTCCTTTACTTGAAATGGACTTGGCTATTGTTTCTACACAAGTCACCCTAGTAAACTGCCTGCTGTCTTCCCCACTCTGAAAGCAGTGCCCATATGCTTCCAGCCCCAGATAAAGAATAAAGGCTCTTTAAAAGAAGGTAGCTATGCTGCTTCCTCCGGGGGCTTTGGAAAGGTAGAGGACTTGAATCATCTAAATACTTGCAGGCCTCTGGGCTGGGCTGTCCCAGATGCTTCCTCATCTGCACAGAGCCTTCTCTTTTATCTTCCCTAAAATTGTGTGCAGAGGTTTAAATAGCAATGATTATCTTGAAATAATTGTGTTGTCTTTCTCCCAACCAAAAGCACTCACAACCACCTAGCTTGTAGCCCTGAGTGTGAGAGCTTTTATGCCAAACTAGCAGGTTAGAACATGGCCCCAGATAAATGAGCACATGTGTGATTTCATGTGAAAACACATTGATTTTGGACTTCTTTCCTCTCATCAACCTGACAGCTTGTGTAAATAGGCTTCTTCCCGGACCTGACAGCTCATGGACAAGCAATGTACAACAGACCATTAAAAACGCAGTGTTCCCAATATGGCAAGAACAAAGGACATACAAAAGGCAAAGAGTGAGAGATAAAAGGAGGAACAAAAGAAGTAGGAGGAACACAGGGAAGAGTCTGAACATTTACTCCTTCGCTATGCCTTCACACTGCACAAGCTGGAGTCTCTGCATCAGACCCAGAGATAGAACTGGAGGTGAAGTTTATGAGGATTGAGCCCATATAGAGAGACGAGGCATGCATATGGTAGGGCAGGAAAAGCTGAGATTCAGTGCAAATTGGACAAAATCCTGAACATGCAATTCTCCTGTGGACTCAGTAACCCTGTGGGTTTGAAATGGCTAACCCTAAGCTGATTTCATAACAGCATGGACTCTGAATAACTGGTCTTTATCTGCATTCCACTCTCTTTTATCAGTTATAGGCAAGAGTGCCTTTAGGCCTGTGCTGGCTCTCTGTGACTGAGGAAAACCCTGAAAGAGTTAACACTTGTTTTCTGTCTTTTCTTGAAAGGAATCTGGACTGTGCCTCTAGTGTCCTCACAATTGTCAACACGATCTCAGCTGAATGTGTACCACTAACCATTATTTCCCAGTCCAGATCAAGTTAGAAATCTCTGCTGCCTTTAAGAAGTAGAAGCTCCTTTTGATCAAACATAAAGGCATGCCATACTATGAACTGTATCTCTTTTGTCACATTTGACTTTCATAACAACTAGAAGAACCAAGGATTCTTCTGAATCACCTTTTGTAGATGATGAAATCCAAACCAAGAATGAAAGGTCATATCACTGGTTAATTGTAGAGCTGGACTGTAAAATCACATCTGCCTGATTCCAAAGTTCACTCATTTAACTAAGACACCATACTAATTAAAATATATACAATTCTGTAGGCTGTTCTGCACCTCCTTGCATGACCTCTATCTACAGACCTCTGCATAAAACATTCTGTTATAATTATAAAGGCATTTACTGATTGTAGAAATGCAGTCCTGCGTTCTTGTGGACCCATACCTGTCTGTGGCTATTGAGCCTAATGTTTTATTTAGTATATACTCCCACTGTAGGTCCAGTAAAGTATATTTTAGAGAATTATTGTAGGTACATGAACACTTGGGAGAATAGAGAAATAGAAACAGGCAGAGGGAGAAGTTGGCCAGAAATGAGCTACCATCAAATGCCTGGGATGACATAAAGTATCATGTCAAAGTTGTTCTAAGATTCAATTAAGAGACATAGCTTTTACATGTTATGCTAAATGGTCACTGGGTATGAGGTACTTCAAAAACAGAGCTAGGTGGTAGCTTTCTGCAGCCTTAGCAAACTGCAAAGAAAAATTCAGCTGAGAATTATTAGTTGGCAATATTTTGAAGCCTGAGGAATGGGTGCTTTGTCCTTTTAAGGAGATCCCTGTGGGCACTCACAGTATCCATCATAACTAGTATGGTGTGTGTGTGTGGAGGGGGTTGTTTTGTTTTTATTTTGTTTCTTTTTAGTTCATTAATCACATAATGGTGGTGAATAACAGATGAACATGAGTAGTTTGTGCTGTCACTGAGGGCCATGTGTGGGTCCATGGCTCTACCACGCCAGGGTCTGTGTTGATGTTCGTGGCTCATGCTACCACCTAAACGTCTGTGTTCTAGGCTGCCACCTGGGACCATGTTGACATCTAGGGTCTATGTCTGTGTCTGTGGTCTGACCATAGCCAGGGTCTGAATTGATGTCCATTGTCCATGTAAAAATCTGTGGTGTGCCACCTGAGGCCTTATTGATGTCTGAGGGCACTGCTGAGCTGGCCCCACCCTCACTAGCTTTGGGAGAGCTGGCCCTGTCCCTTCTGAGAAAAAAAGGGAGGTGTCCCGGTGGAAGCCCAGGCTCATATTTAGGGCTTTGAGTTGTTCTAACCCAACATTTACTGCATCTTTGACCTGCTTGCTGGAGTGGGTAAAGGGCCGAGTCCAGCGGAACCATTGCTGCAGGATTTCCATGACTCAGGGCAAGATACCAGAGAGGAGTCTCAGTGAGGATCCAGTATTGATGGTGTAGTAGAAGACAGAAACCTTGAACCAGAGCAATAACTCATTGCAATGAACATTTACAAGTAAAACTCTTTGGGCAAAAGGATATACTATGTGACACACAGAAGCTCCCAACACCACTATGACAGAAGAATATGACGAAGAGCCAGGAAAAAATGAAGGAGTGAAGTGATGTTTTATATTTCTATTTTTTCCCTTTGGGCTACAAGGGTAGAGAGCAGACATGAAAGAGCTGGGATTACTGGGATTTGGCTGCATGATATGAAATTGCTAAAGAATAACTATTTTTTAAATCAATATTGAGCATGTTCTGTGTGCCAGGCATTATTAAGCTAGATCTGACAAACTTCATGTCAAACAACAAAAAGTTCCTTAAAGGCAACAATGAGAGAAGAAAAAGAGATATTAAGTGGAAAAGAAAGAAGAGTGACACATATGACATCAGTGTTGAAAAGGAGGATAAGAAAGACTAGCAAGCTGGAGGACAGAGGAGGTTGGAGAAGGGCGGGAAAGGATAACAAGAGTGGCTAAAAATAATGTAATACATTATGTGCTAACTTGAAAAACTAATAAAAAAGAAGACTCCTGACCTCATCCAAATACTATTTTAATGTTCACAAGCAATATTTTACTGTAAACAACTTTATGCATTTGTTGTTTTTAATTTTATGAACTTTATGAATTTTCAATCTGGGGATTGAACAAGGCTCTACACAATCAATCAGTTACATTGCCAATCTTTTCTATTTCCTTAGCATAGCTGTATTAAATTTTACTGCTGCAAGAAAGAACTGTTTGAAGACTGTTAATACATATTATCTAACTTCTTTCCAATGAGAGTTAAACATTTTTATCTCAGATGGCAAATGTCTTTAATCCCAGCACTAAGAAGCACTCTGTGAGTTCAAGGCTAACTTGATCTATGTAGACAGGGCCAGGCCAGCCAGGAGCTATGGAAAGTCTACCTTAAAAACATAAATGTGCTTTCCTCAAGTTTTTAGAATTTAAAAAGAAAAACTCATTTGTCCATGGGACAGCTGGTTAATATGGTGAAGAAAATTGAGTAGAAACTAGCTTTGAAACAATTTTCAAATGGAGTCTCAAAAGCCATTGTAAATAATAGCATTTAATTTTTCACCTCTTTGTTGACAGCAATAACAGTATCAGTGTCAAAGGCATAAACTTTTATCAAACACCTATCTTGCTAGTGTGTTTCCTGTTTAAGAAATTATTGTTTGAGCAATTGGAGCAATGACTCCTAGACATAGAAAAAAAAGGAAGTATAATTTAATTACTCAGTAACTTTTTTCTTTTAAAAAATAACCTTTAAGCATTTGTTGTTGTTTTGTGGGTAGAGAAGCATACTGCCAGCATGGTACATGTGAGCATACGCGTGTGTGTGTGTGTGTGTGTGTGTGTGTGTGTGTGTACATGGTTGTATATGCGTCAAAAGGCAACTTTCTACAATCAGTTCTCGCCCTCTGCCATGTGGGTTCCTGGACTGGTTTGAAAAAAAAAATAACCCTCAAAGGGAATGGCACTACTAGGACATGTGGCTTTTTTGGAGAAAGTGTTTCACTGTAGGGTGGGCTTTGATGTTTCTGTTGCTCAAGCTCCACTCAATGTGAAGCATGGTTCACTTCCTGTTGTTTGCAGATCAAGATGTGGAAACCTTAGCTCCTTCTCCAGCACCATGTCTGCCTGCATGCTGCCATGCTTCCTACCATGAGGATAATGGATTAAATCTCTGAACTGTAAGCCAGACTCAATTAAATGTGTTTCTTTTTAAGAGTTGTCATGGTCATGGTGTCTCTTCACAACAATTGAAACCCTAAGTAAGACACATAGTTCCCAACTCAGGTCACCATACTTGACTGCAAATGTTATTACCTGCCAACTAAATGCCAGTAAACACTGACCCCCCCTTCTTTCTTGACAGTTGTGGAGCTCTAATACAAATGATCAAAATGGGGGCAAACTTTCATTCCATCCATAGCTGTCATGGCACACAGACAATGAAACCCTTCCCTGAACTTTGATAACATCCATTCTTTTAGAAAGAAAAGGGGTCATGGGAAAGCCACCAGAACGCTGAGCTCTGATTCATTAGCAGAGAAGTATAGCTTGATATTTGCATTTTGAAAGTGTTTTCTCACTCCCTACAAATGCAAACCCTGGCTTTAGCTTCTAGAATTTTCAATCTCATTTCCTCTTGCATTAGCATAGTGTTCAACTTCATCATTGGGACAAGCAAAGAGCTATTTAGTCCAATTCAAGACACTGATAAAACTGAAGTTTTTTTTTATTGTTTTTTTTGAAATTCAATATCAAACATTATATAAAAAAGCAAAACATTCATATTAGATAACAAAAAACCTCATATTAATAAAACTTCTCTTTTCTCTAAAATACATGAAACATAAAAAAGAAAATGTAAAGCTTCTCAAGCCACGTGAGGCTCAGCTACATATAAAGAAAGCACAGTAGGTCATAGCTAATGCCCACGGATACACTATGGCCACCACAAATTTCTGCTAAGCAATCCTTCTACAGATAAACCAGAAGTTTTGTTTTGTTTGGTTTGGTTTGGTTTTGTGTGTGTGTGTGTGTATGTGTGTGTGTGTGTGTGTGTGTGTGTGTGTTTTAAATCACTTTCTTCACCCATCATGTATCAATGAAAGAAATGTTTTTGCTTAAAATGTACTAATGAATGAGTACAACCCCTGCTTATTCTTCTGGGTTTGTGATACCTCACTCAGGAGGATATTCTCCAAATCTATTCATTTGCCTGCAAATTTTAGGATATAATTTTCTTCTTACTTCTGAGAAGTACTCCATTGTGTAGATGTACCACAGTGTGTTAATCCATTCTTCAGTTGAGGGGCATCTAGGTTGTTTACAGGTTCTTGCTATTACAAATAATGCTGCTATGAACATAGTTGAGGTAAGGCCTTTGGAGTGTGAATGTGTATCTTTATAGTATATGCTCAATAGTGATATTGCTACATCCTTGGGGAGAGTGATTCCAAGTTTTCTGAGAAACCACCATACTGCATTCCAGAGGGGCTAAACAAGTTTACACTCCCACCAACAATGGATGAGTGTTCCCCTTGCTCTGCATCCTCTCCAGCATAGGCTGCCATCTGTGCTTTTGATCTTAGCCATTCTGACAGGTGTAAGGTGGTTTCTCAAAGTTGTTTTGATTTGCAATTCTCTGATGGCTAAAGATGTTGAGCACTTTTTCAAGTGCCTTTCAGCAATTTGCAATTTTTCTGCTGAGAACTCCCTTTTTAGTTCTGAACCCCATTTTTGATTGGATTATTCAGGGTTTTGGGCTCTAGTTTCTTGAGTTCTCTGTATAATTTAGAGATCAAACCTCTGTCACTTGTAGGGTTGGTGAAAATCTTTTCCCATTCTGTAGGCTGTCATTTTGTTTTTAATGACTGTGCCCTTTGCCTTACAGAAACTTCTCAGTTTCAGGAGATCCCACTTATTGATTGTTGTTCTTAATGTCTGTGCTACTGGTGGTATATTTAGGAAGTGGTCACCCGTGCTAATGTGTTGGAGGCTATTTTCCACTTTCTTTTCCATCAAGTTCAGTGTAGATGGTTTTATGTTGAGGTCTTTGATCCACTTGGATTTGAGTTTTGTGCAAAGTGACAGGCTTGGATCTATTTGCATTTTTCTACACACTACCATCCAGCTATGCCAACACCATTTTTTAAAGATACTATCTTTTTTCCATTGAATATTTTTGACCACTTTGTTAAAAATCAGGTGTTCATAGGTTTTTGGATTAATGTCTGGGTCTTCAATTCCATTCCATTGATTCACAAGTTTGTTTTTATGCCAGTACCAGGCTGTTTTTAATACTGTATCTGTATAGTATAACTTGAAGTTGGGAATGGTGATGCCTTCTGAGCTTCTTTTGTTGGGCAAAATTATTTTGGCAATCTTGGCTTTCCTGTTATTCCAAATAAAATTTTGTATTGTTCTTCCAAGGTCTGTAAATAATTGTGTTGAAATTTTGATGGGAAGTGCACATAAATTGCTTTTGGTAAGATTGCCATTTTTACTGTGTTGATCCTACCTATCCAGGAGTATGGGAAGTCTTTCCATTTTCTGATATCCTCTTTAATTTCTTTCTTCAGTGATTTAAAGTTTTTGTCAAATACATTTGTTACTTATTTTCTTATAGTTACACCAAGGTATTTAATGCTATTTGCAGCTATTATAAAGGGTAATGTTTCCCTTATTTCTTTTTCTGCCCTTTTCTCTTTAGTGTATAAGAAGGCTACTGATTTTTTTTAGTTAATCTTGTATCCTGCTACAATGCTAAAGGTGTTTAACAGCTGTAGAAGTTCCCTGGTAGAATTTTGTGGGTTACTTAGGTATATAATCATATCATCTGCAAATAGAGATAGTTTCACTTCTTCTTTTCCTATTTGTATCTCCATAATCTCCTTTTGTTCTCTTATTGATTTGGCTAAAACTTCAAGAACTATTTTGAATAGGTAAGGGGAAAAGGGACATCTTTGTCTAGTTCTTGTTTTTAGTGGGATTGCTATGAGATTCTCTCCATTTAGTTTGATGTTGGCTGTCGGCTTCTTGTAAATCGCCTTTATTATACTTAGGTATTTTTCCTGTATTCCTGATCTCTCCAGGACTTATATCATAAAGGAGTGTTGGACTTTGTCAAAGGTTTTTTCAGCATCTAAGGAGATGATCATGTGATTGTTTTCCTTCAAATTGTTTATATGATGGATGTCATTTATAGTTTTTCATATGTTGAACCATCACTGCATTTCTGGGATGAAGCCTACTTGATACAAAACACCAAATAGAATAGACCCCCCAGACAAGCCTGCTTGCCATATAATAATTAAGCCACAAAACATACATTAATTTCTATTCTCCAGATAAATGCCTGCTTGCCAGAATGATATATTTGGGAAAACATGGACCACAGACTTCATAATGCTTTTCAAGATCTCTCAGAAAAATGCTTGGCACAGATCTGGAACTTTCTACCACCACAACAAAGTAAATTGTTTGACAAAGTTTGATAACTTCAATGGCAATAATCACTAAAGTTCTCAACAGAAGTAACTTCCATTAATATTCTTCAGGCAAAATTGGACACAGGAAGTAACTACCCTGATATGGCCACTTAGCATTTCTACTTCAAGAACATCAATCAGTAAAGACTTAATAACAAGTTAAATACCTTTTAGGCTTATCAAGTACATTTAACATATAGTTAGGTCCCCAAACAACCCTGAGTCATGTTTCATATGTCTCCATTACATTAATAAGGAAACTAAGGCTAATTCAAGTTAAGCCAACATCCCAAATATTCACTTCTGAAAAATTGGGGGTAATTTTACAGATGAATTCTTCCATGAGGAGCAAGTGAAAGAATAAGACATATGTGTAAAAAGCAAGATTGGAAGCCTCAGAGCGCTTCTAATACAGCCAGGAGCTTCAAAGCTGGGAACCTAGAAAGAAGGGGAATTCATCTAAGAGAACTTGGCAATGAAAACCCAAGCTTCTTCTTAAAGGATCAGATAGTTCTCAGAGTCAAGAGTCTAAGAAGCCAAGTGGAAAGTGGCAACTAGGAAGCCAAATGGAGCTGTTAGAAGTCTCACAGCATGGCAACAGAAACCAGCAAGCTCAGAGTTACACAGAAGCCAGCAACTAAAGCAACCAAGATCTCTTTGAGAAAGGAAACAAGTTAAGTAAATCCAACATCCTTCTGGGAATTTGACACAATGCTTTAGTTAAAGCACAGTAAATGTTGAAAGTAAAAAGTTAAAAGATGAAGTGATGAGTGTGGTTTGAAGACTGACTGAATGAGCTGGAGCAGATTTAGTAACAGCAAACTAAGTAGACCCTAAAATAAATAAATAAACAAACAAAAAACATTAGAAGAAAGAAAGGTATTTTTTTAAGCTCCACATGGGTCTGAGCAGATAGCTTAGTGGGTAAAGCATTTGCTGTGCTAGCATGAGGACCTGAGTTTGAATCTTTCGGCACACATGAGAAAGCTGGGCACAACAGTACTCATCTTTAATCCCAGTGCTGGGCAGCTGGAGTCAGGCAGATCCTAAAAGCTTGCTGCATAAGATCATAATGGAGCTAAAAAAATTCCTTTCCCTTAATGACATCATAGCTGTCACAGCATGCCACTGATTTGTAATGCTGATGGTGTAAACTAATCTACTGTGCTGCCAGTTATATAAAAGCACAGTGCATGCAATTATGTCCAGTACCTAATATTTGATAATCATAATAAATAACTATGCCGCCAGATTGTTTACTATACTATTTTTATCCCTTCAGAGAGTATCCCTTCTGCCCATAAAACACAGTTGAGTGTAAAATACATGTGATGTTACACTGGGAGCAGCCTCCAATAGTTCATGTTTTCCTGTTGAATGGAGACACGTCAGTAATTGACCTATACAGTCTAATTTTCTCTACCTATAGTCTATGTTGTTCACATGATGACAAAATCATCATTAAGCAATACATGTGCATTCGTTGTATCCTATAAATTCTGCTGTGCCATAACACCATGTGTTGCTTAATGGTGACTACTCATGCTAATACAGTGGATGAACTACTGGAAATTTATAGCCCAGTTTAAAAAAATAAAAATGAGGCAAAATTCTCAACATTCTCATTCATCTCAAAAAGCAAGAAACATATCAAATTAAGCTAAAAAATAAAAAAGATTAAAATTATAAAGATAGGCAAAAAAACTCCAACAGTTGCAATAGTCCCAAACTGTTTTTTTTTTTTAAAAAAAAAAAATTATTTATTTACTTATTTATTTGCCTTGGTGTTTGCCTGGAACTGGAACTACAGACAGTTGTTAGCTGCCATGTGAGTGCTGGGAATCGAACCTGGGTCCTCTGGAAGAGCAGATGGTGCTCTTAACTGCTGAGCCATCTCTCCAGCCCCCCCCAAACTGTTTTTTTTAAGGTTTAACAAAAATAGTAGAAATTTGACCCAACATGAAAAAGGACGGGCATCCTGACTTACTAGCCTCCTTCCTGAAGTGTAAACACTGTGGCAGCATTAGTTTGAGATTTACAGAAAGTTTCAACTTGAACTAATGTTTTCTAACTCCCTTATTATAAATAAATCCAACTGATGTTCCCAGACGAAAGGGAAAATATCATCTAATGAGTACCTTCTGTGGCCAGAGACCTTAATTTATCCACTTCATCTCAAGATAGCCTTTGATCTGTTTCACTGTTCAAAGAAAACCATAGGACATGGTGTTTCAATAATCACACTAGGTCATAGAACTTTTATTGGCAGTTATACTTTTCTGTTATTCCAAAACTCATTTTCTCCTTCATTTTTAATTAATTAATTTTTAGACTTGTGTATATGTGTGTCAGGGTGTGGGTTTGTGCACAAAACTGTAATGATTGTGGAAGCCAGATGACGGCAGCAAATTAGAGCTGGAGTTGCAAGGTATTGTGATCCACACCAGGTGGGAGCTGGAAACTGAACTTGGATCCATCCTAAAGTTCACTTCTGAAAAATTGGGAGTAATTTTACAGATGAATTCTTCCATGAGGAGCAAGTGAAAGAATAAGACATATGTGTAAAAAGCAAGGTTGGAAGCCTCAGAGCTTATATATACACATATATATATGTGTATGTGTTCTCATGTGTGTGTGTTATGCTTGTATGTATATGTCTGTGCATCACTCATGCTAGAAGAGGGAACTGAATGATCTGGAATTGTAATTACAGCTGGTTGTCAGCTGCCATATGGGTACAGAAACTCAAACTCTGGTCTTCTGGAGAAGCAGCTACTCCAGGCCCTAAAGCTCACTTTCTTGATAGTTGGTTAAGCGGATTACTATTAAAAGAACTGAGTGTGCAGGCAGGGGGGACTTTTAATACCAGTTCTGGGTCTGCCACTTAAATCTTCATGACCTTGGACAACTTAGATGACCTCTGTTATACGATAACCAAAAACGCCTGGGAAATGTTGAGAGAATTAAATGAATTAGTGCAGACAAATGCTAAAATCAGTGTTTGATACATGCAGTGGAAGGTTAGTGGCCCTATTCCTACTAGTCCTGTTAAATGCATCCTCTTGCTCGTTCTCTGCCATGGTATTCAATTGCTCGTTCGGCCTAGTCTGTGTCCACTTAGCTCCAACACCAAACCATTGGACTGTACTTGCTTTGTGCAATGCCACGTTCACCAGCCAGAAAAAGAAATAAGGAAGTTACAGTGATGGTGAAGCTGAGGCCTCAGAAGTCAGGTCCCATGGGTTCTAATTTGACCACTGAGTCACTCAGTGAGCATGGATCACATGGAGATTGGCCATCTGTCCTGTTGTTCACCAGAGATAAAGATGTAAACAAAGCCTGCTGCATTATCCTTTGAAATTCACCACCTGCTTTAAAATTTCTTCACACGGTATGAGACTATCAGTAAGCACAATTAGCCATTTTTCTTGGTGAAATTCATGTGCCACTTCCAGGGGCCTTTTCTTTCAATGTCTTGTGAACTCAGCTACCTTTTAGGTGTATTTAAGTGGAGAAGCGCAGAGGACATGAGAGAGAAGACTACAAAGCCTGTTTCAATTTAGGGAATTACAAACAATGGTGCTGGTCTGGCCCAGAGGTGTCCAGATTCAACTGCATGTGGGAATGAAATGGCAGACTCTTGTGCATTCATTCATTGTTTTCAAAGCACCAGGACATGAAAGTCCCCTTGGTTTTCAGATTTGGGGCTTTGGCCTTCAGTCAGTTCCCACGAGACTTTTTTTTTTTTTCTTTTATGACACAGTTTTAAAATTGTGGGGTTTTTTACCTATTTTTTTAACTTGTGTGGGTGTTTGGGCAGCATGAATGTCTGTGCTCAAGGATGTCAGGAAAGGTATCAGATCCCCTAGAATTACAGTTACAGAGGTTATGAGCTGCTATGTGGTTGTTGGAAATAGAACTGGTATTGTCATCCAGAAGAACAACCAGTGCTCTTAAAGTGTTAAGCCATTGCTCCAGCCCCAGGCCCACAAGATTTCATGTGTGTTAGATGCAGTGGTTTGCATACCTAAGAAATCTTCCTAATTCCACTGTAGTAGTAGACAGTAATAGATATCCATCTTGATTCATTCTGGTTTGGGCCTCTTTTAGCATCTGTCACTACCATAGTTATGTTATGACTGACATCCGTGATGGGTAGAGCATAAATTATAACTGGATACAAGATTGGGTGAATGAATAAGCAAACTTATTTCATCATCATCATCTTATTCTCCTCCTCCTCCTCCTCCTCCTCTCCTCCCACTCCTCCCCCTCCTCCTTTGTCTTTTGAAATAGGACTTCTCTGTGAATCCCTGGCTGTGCTGAAACTCACTCTGTATACCATACTGGCCTCAAACTCAGAAATCCACCTGCCTCTGCCTCTCAAGTAATAAGATTAAAAGCATGCACTACTAACACCTGACTTGCAAGTGCATTTCTTACCCATTGAAAACAATAACTGCAACAAAACAATATCTGCACATTTCAGCTTGGTGTTACTGTACATTATCTGCATGTCTTTTACTAGATTCTGCCTGAATCATCTTACAGCCCTCATAAACCTACCATATATAAGGTTGATGCGAATATTATCTCTACTGGGAAGCTAAGCCATATGATGTCCAGATAATCAGTTCCATGTTACACTATAAACAAAAGAGCTACAATGTGGACCAAGAGGTTCAACCCTTCTCTATAGTTCTTTCTGATTCTCATCATTTTTATCACCTACTAATGATCATACTCAGAAAACAAGTTTAAGTTTCTCTCATGCCTTCTGTCAGCTTTCAATACCTAGGGAATTGGGGACATCTGGATATTATAGTCATGAAATACAAGTGTCAATAGCCAGAATGATTTCTTCTATTTGCATACACCTCCCTCCTCCAATCCAAGACAGCATTATGTAAAGATTAATTGTATACTTTAGCAGCTGCTACTGCTATCTGCACTGCTGTATCCTGTTTAAGGGCAAGTACAGAAGATGCTCTTAGAGTGCTGCCCTTTCCCAGTAAAATCCTACCCAAGCAGAATCAAATATTCACAGCAAGGCAAGGGGAATCTGTAAGGGTGCTCATGGGAGTGGAAATCCCTGAAGCCATGTTGGAGAACTATTTGGCAGCATCTAAAGTGCAATATACACAAATCTATGATCTTGCAATTCTAACCACAGGACTCTACTAGTGAGGCAGGCATACATAAAGTGGTCAAAAATAAATACTTAAATCAGCGTTAACCATACCAGAACTAAAGTAGAAACTACCCAGATGCCTGTCAAAAGAGAAAAGAAAAAGGTTGAGTGTGATGGTGTATGCCTGTAATGCCAATACTCAGAAGGCAGAAGCATGAGGATCATGAATTCGAGGTAGCCTGGGCTACATAGTGAGATTTTCGTCTCAAAACAAACAAACAAAAAGCAAAAAAATGAATGAAAAGCTGAAAATGTAGAAGGGGAAAATGAATGATGATATGTGTACCAAGTGGATGCTTCTGTAGCACTGGAAATAACAGAACTACTATGACACAAGAAAATGTACATGAATTTCATGGATGTGACATTGAATGAAAGAAGCCAGGCCCAAATAAGTACAAACACACAATTCCGTTTATAGTGACTTCAAAAGCAGACAAAACTGACCTATTATTGGCAGAGGAGTGGCTGGAATGGAGCACAAAGGAGTATTACAGAGAACCAGGGTTTTACTTCTGGGTCCAGTTTCTCACAGACTTTATGCAAATACATTCAACGGTAAACTTAGGAGTTACACATTTTGTTTGGGCCCTATACTTCAGCAAAAAGCTTAAGAAAGTGTAGAAAACAATTCTATTAAGAAAGAAAGCAGACCTCCCTATGTAGGTTACTTCTTTATTCTCTGACCCTACCCTGGGAAAGAAATTATTTCTACAAAGGATGTAGTTTTCTCACATGGTGACTACACTTGATCCTTCAAATTCCTTAAGGAAACGTTGATTTTCTCTTTCAGAGATAGTTCTTTAGTCTTCACTTTCTGTCCTTCACTGATCTCTGGAATGTTTTCCATATCCCAAAGTGCCATCCTTAGGTCACTGGACCATAGTCAAGAGGGTCATTCATTAACCGTCCGATTAAATGTCTCTGCCATGTTTTCCCGGGACACAGCTTTATGTTGAGGATGAGTGAGCAGGGCAGGGGAAGAGTATGTGTTCCACAGAGCCCATGCCACAGCAAGGTCCTGACTAGCAAGGAATTCCACTTGAGGCTTGTCTGTGGCCCATCCTTTCTAATAGCTATCCCTACTCTCTATTCTTCAAGGCAATGAGCAATTCAAAGAAACCAGCAATCTAGCTTCCAGTAACCCCATCAATTTATTTCAATATACAACAGGATCCCTGATGTGGAAAAATCAGATTTCTAGGCCTCTTCAACATCTGTTTCTGGCAATTGCAATGTGTTCTATTTTCATTGAAAAAAGCAGCTGGTGAATTGTCATGCCATTTCATTTTTTTAAAAGACCAAATAAAATACATAATGGTTTCTGAGAAATTATTTGTGATTTCACACAAAAAGAAGAAACTGAAAGAGAGACTCTCCCCTTCTTCACATAAAAGGCTTTCTCCATGTTAGCATAAGGATAGAGAATCACATTTGAGAAAATGTAAAGACACAATCTTCATTTGTCAGAAATTACCTCTGTTATTTGCCTAGAGTCCTGGGGATGCTTATAAATTCATTGGTTGGCTTCACAAACATGTATTGAACAACTACTGTGCCAAGACTTGGCTAGGTGCTGGGGTAGGGTGATGTCATCGCAGCTACGAGTGCTTGCTGTTCTTGAGTGGACTCAGGTTCAGTTTGACAACCAGCACTAACTTCAGTTCCAGGGGATCATACACACTCTTTGGAACTGTGAAGGTGCCAGACACATGAAGGCAAAGACTCATACTTATAAAATAAATAAATCTAAAATAAATTTTTAAAAAGAATTGGCTAGGTGCTGATGCCAACATAGCGAACTAGACAAAGAGTCTTTTATCTGTCTGGAAGCTCAAGGCCCTCACAAACATCACAGTTGGAAGAGGACAAGAAGCTATACCAGGGCTATGCTCTTTCAGCAGAGCTTGGGTTCCTTTTATTCTGGAGTTCTCATCTAGAGAGACATGCTTGCCCCTGAGCCATCATTTTTGGTGCTCAAATGAGCCAACGTCTTGACAAAACTGAGACCTTTCTGCTAGATGTTTTCTGATCAGGATTCTAAGACCACAGGTTTTTCCCCAAGAAGTGGTTCAATAGTTTATTCTGGTTAAACACCACCCCCTCAGAAAGACATTTCCTGATCTTCACATAAAGTAGCCTATAGGTGGAAATATTTAATTGTAATATATTATATAAGAATTAATACTTATTAAGGGGTTATAGGTCATAAAAATATTCACTGACACAAATTAGGCTTTAAGATTAAATTGTCTTATGATTTGATCTGTTCTGGAAAAAAGCAAGGACCAAATAAAAAGAAGAGTCTGGGCTCCCAAGTCTCAAATGATTCTGGCCTTGCCCCATTGGGGGTCTAGATTCTTAGAGGCCACTAAACCTCCCTTAGATAACATTTGAATCTCTCTACAGTAGCCCTACCATATGAATTCCTGTAAGAGAACCTGGGATCTTCCAACCTCTAGGCATAAGCAGCTGCATATGCAGCATAGAACCAAAGTGTACTAACTGCAAGAACCAAATCAATCTAGTTCACCTCTATGTTCCTACACTAGGTACAAAGCATGAAATAGCTTCTTTTTCTCTAAGAAGGTGAGAAATGTATAGATATTTGAGTGTGTGTGTGCGTGTGTTTAGTAGTATAATGAACAAAGAAATGAATGTAAAATATTATGTATAAAATATAACAATTAGACTTTCATTAATAATTAAGGTAAATATCTACAATGGACTATTAGCTAACCAATAGAATGATTGTTTTTCAAAGTATATACTATAACAACAAATCATAAATAATTATATTGAAAGAACAGGCATTGGGTGAATGTGTGTATGTGTGTTCTAGTAGCCATATAATATATATATTTTTTTACTGTGGATCATGGTAATAAATTTTGTAAATCACTGATATAAAAGATCAATGTATATATTCATTGTGCATTAAATGGGAAATGTGGATGGCAAAAGAATAAAGGCAATGTATGTATATAAGATAAAATACTAATGTGAAATATTATTAGCTTCAAAAATGACAGGAACAAAAAAACATCTTTACAAAATTTTAACCTAAGTGTTGAGTAGATTTTTCAAGATGATTTTTTTTGTTTTCTTTTTGGTGTTCATTCTTGTTTTTCAAATTACCTACATTGAATATGTAATTTTTGAAACATAAGTTGTTTCTAGAAGATACAGAATAACAGTCTTTAGCAAAACAGGATTTTTTTTTTACTAAAAGTATGCTTTTAAGTGCCTATAGAGAGTATAATTATAACAAGATTTCTCTGTAGAAAGTGTTTCATTTCACATTATCTTGTCTAATCTCCATAATGATCTAAAAGGGGGGGTAAGACAGCAGTCATCCTTATTCGCAAAAGTAGAAACTGAGGCATATTAGAGATTAGTATCTTGTCCACAGCCATCATGTGAGTTAGTGTCTAGTATGGCAAAGACTCCAGGGCCTATGCTAATTTGGGCCCTCAGCTACTTTGTACTCTACCTAGTCCACTGACACCTGGATACTTTCTTACTCAGTACAGGACACAATTATCCCCTTTCTACCTCTGCCACAGAGGGAGGCCCTTTCCCTTGTTTCTCTGAACTTCAAGGTCCTTAAGGCTGGCAGCCATGGAAAATGGCATAGCCACTTCTTATTCCTAGGGTCATCCTCATATTGTTTTCTCTGGGATTCATTTCATACATTTGGAATACTATAATATGTAGGTTAAGAGCCACCACGTGTTGAATGGCACTCTGTCATTTGGCAGCTCTGTGATGTTGGGCAATGTGGTTAACTTCACTGAGTTTTCATTTCCTCATCTATAAAGTAGAGATGAGGAAGATACTAATTGTTTTGATATCATAGGGTTGATTGCGGATTAAATGAATGAATACATATAATACCAACATAGCATCTAAAATCAAGCTCTATAAACATGACTGCAATGTATTGCAAATACTAATATTATCACATGGTTCTTAAGCACACTGTAGTAAGGCCCCTTTAACACCATGTCCATGGATTTTCTTTAATAATCTCCCTCTGCTTGCTACCCAGAGTGAAACTCCCACCAACAGCCTCCAAACAGTGTCACTGATTTCAAAAGTAATTTTGTTATTTGATTGAAAGAGATACACTGGTTTGCTCCTTTGTGTTTGAGGGTGGGGCTGCCTATACTGGTGGTTTCTAGTTGTGTTTATCTGCAAGGCCCTGTGAGGAGCTACACACATCCATGAATCAATGGCTGTATCTTGGAGGGGCAGTCTGTTTTCCTTCAAGTACTTGCTGCACACTCACTCTTCCAGCAACATCCCATGTTTTTCTTTGGGTAGAAATTCAGCCTTGGAGCTTATGCTCAAATGGTCTAAGTAGTTTCTATCTTTTACACACAATATGAATATAGCCAATTTATGGTAGCTCCTGTCAAACATTGCTCTGGATGAGTTGGTGAAATTTGAGAGCAAAATATAAAATAAAACTATTGCCAGTGTTTTCTCACCCTGTTTAAGAATAAAGCCATTTAGTTGGGAGTGGAGGGTGGTTTGTGGTGATATATTGTTTATAATCTAAGAACTAAAGCTTGTGTGAAGATCAGAGGACAGAGCCAGGCTCAGAGCTAGCCATAGAGGTAAGGGAGTAGTGACACACCTTTAATCTTAGTACTCAGGTGATAGGTTCAAGGCCAGCCTGTACTACATGAGATTAATCCAGTCCAAAAGAGAAATAGAGCCAGGCAGTGGTGGCACACATCTTTAATCTCAGCACTTGGGATTGATAGGTTTTTATACCTCAAATAGCCTCTCCACGAATGCAATAATCCAAATCAGACCAAATTTGAAAAAGTCCAGGTTTAATGGGTACAGAGCAATGCTTTGTGACCCCTGGAACAACAGAGGAAGAGTCACACGGCAGATATGGCTATCTGGCCTAAAGTAATCTGTAGGTGTGGTCTTGAGCAGCCCCATGGAGGAGCTGACTTTTGGTGGGCTTTCCCAGGAGCAGGGGTCTGGAACCGAGGGCAGCACTAGGGGAGGGGCCACTGTTTGGCAGCTTCAAGGGCGTAGGGTCTGGGAAGAAAGATTGGACTCTCTACTCGATCATTCCAGACTCTTTCAGTATTTGATCTGGATGGCAGGGCCTAAGGTAGAGCTTTCACTAGAACATTTTAGACTCTTTGGGTATAGGGGCACTGGTTCTAGTCTGGCTGCTTCCTTCAGTCATGAGTTGATGTGGGGAAAGGAAAGTCAGAAGTTGGTGGGTTCATATTTAGCAGGAGGTGTGAGTGGAGGTGGATCCATCCTAGAGACCTCAGGCACAGGTTTCTTGAGGAGGTGATGAAAGCAGGTTGCTGGAAAAGAAAACATATTATTAACACTGGCCATGGTTTGGGGCTAGCCATGGGAAAGATGATGTAGCTGTCAATACCGAAGAGGCAAGGGTATATGAGCCAGACAAAAAAAGCAGATATGGCCCTTGAGTCTGGGGGGGGTACCAGCACTGATGCTCCAGGAGCTTGAGGGGGTAGTATGCCAAATCATGGGGTGACTTATTTTAGGAGTATAAGAGCCATCACAACTGTTGTTTCCTGGAGGTTGTAAGTGTCTGTAAAATCACCGAAACAGATTTCTATCTTGGTGTCATAGTCAAAGAGTTAAAACCCACAGAGGTTTAAGAACTCTTGAAAAACTATAGTCAGTGCTCTATCAGGGATCTCACACCTCTGCTCCCAGGACTTGGGAAGTATACAGGTCTTTAATCCCAGCACTAGGAACGTTGTAATGAGAAATGATATGGCTGTGCAGATAAAGAAATATAAGGCTGGAGAAGACAGGAGTTCTACCCTTTGTTCATTTCCCTTCCTTTGCAGCTGAGGACTCAGAGGCTGAGGATTTCATAAAGACGGGATTTACCATTTATGGGCTGAGGATTCAGTAATGGTAAGAAGTTTCTCTAGTGACTTGTTCCTCTGTTTTCTGAAGTTTCAGCTTTATCCCAATATCTGGCTCTAGGTGTTTACTACAAGACTAATTAGGATTCATCCAACAGTGGTGTAGGTCTTTAATCCCAGCACTTGGAAAGCAAAAGATGTGAATCTCTGAGTATGAGGCCAGCCTGATCTACAAAGCAAGGGAGTTCCAGGAAAAGCTGGGCTACATAGAGAAACCCTGTCTTGAAAACACAAACTGAAGAATAAAGCCATTTGATGGATGAAAAGGAAGCTGAGGCTCCAGATAGAAGATAATTGGTTCTTGTGACACCACAGGAACCCCTGGATCAAGCCTTCCCTGGTGCCAGAATCATTTCTGAGTCTACCAGTAATGCAAAGCATCACTCTCCTTCATTTCCTCCTAAGACCATGGGAGTCAGATGTTTGAACACTTGGTAAGAATTCTAGGTGATACTTTTTTGGAGCAAAAATGTACTCAGAAGCATATTTGAACCAGCTGAGATAATCTGCAAAAGAATGAAGCAAAACAAATGCCCAAGGAAAGTTTAATTAAAAAAAAAAATAGCACACAGGGATTGTAGTGTCTAAATGTCCCTGGAAAACTTCTGAGTCACTTCAGATGTCTTTTGTAGAGTCCAGTTTCTGTCTGCCTTCAGTTCACTTCTAAATGCTCCTTCTCATTCAGAGTCCTTAAAAACTGTCTGACTAAGGTGACTGGAACCCCTAAAGAAACTGGCACTTCAGCAGGGACAAGAATTTGAAGTCACTACAAGCACAGTAGGTGGCCAACATGAAAGGAACTCTGATATTTTTATCTCATAATACTTTGGGCATTTTTACCTTACAGGGCTTTTGCTTATAGATTATTGTTTCAGAATTTGTGCGTGTGTGAGAAAATTGTGTATCTCTTCATCTCTATGTTTCTTGTGTTTTTTTCCCCTTTGGCTCCCTTTTTTCTGTCTGTTTTGTCCTATTCTGGTTTGATTTTGTTTTGTTTTAGATGTTTTCTAATGAGAGACAGAATGATACCATGTGGATTTGGGTGGCTAGGGGAAAGTTGGGGGAGAAGAAACCATGATCAGAATATATTATATGAGAAAAATCTATTTTTAAATTTTTATAAAATGATTGTAACAGAATTCCAAAGCATAACTGAGTTGCTTCTAGATTAGATGCAAAGTTCTTAACATCAGGACTCCTGAAAAATTAACAGCTTCAAGGTCAGTAAATTGATAGACCAATTCTGTTTTCATCCAAGCTTAGGTTCCTCCCAAGATCTACTGAAACCACTTACTAGCAATATCTGGGATATTTGTATCCCAGGTTCTGTCACTGGTAGCACTTAAGCAGGGTCTGGATAACCATCATCAACAAGCAGCTTAGAGAACAGTTCTATGAAGTGTCAGTTAGGGTCCCCCATGTATGTGTGTAGATAACATACAGCCTTAGGAAACAGGAAAAAAAAGTGAAATGAGGAGAAATTTGATTTGTGGTAGTTAACTTTAGGTTAGGCCTGCTACTATGTCAGTCCTCATCCTTCACCCACACACCATAGTCGGATTACTTATTGAGAAGGCAGCATTTCTACCCAGCACCGGTTTCATTTCCCCTTCACCTCTACCATGCAGAAAAGTGACCCAAACCAGGCCCTTGCATTCATGTGAGTGACTGATAGACTACAATAGTAGTTGTCTAGACACAAACTGCAAGTCATCATTGGCAGGAAAGAGAAGAGGTGGGACAATTGGTTCGCCCTGCTGTCTTCTTACCTTTTCTCTATTTCCTAAACCATCCTCTTGGCTGGCTGCTCAGCAGGTGTGGACTGGAAAATGCTGCTTGTGGTACTATGCACAGACCAGCCCCACGGGTCCTTGAGTCAGTCACTAGCTGGCTGGGCAGGGAATTCAGATGCCAGGACAGGTGTCTAAGAATGGAGCTGTCCCACCTAGCAAGCTCGAGACACAAGTTTGAGTTCTTATGGTGTGGTAATATATATGTGGAAAAGGGAGCACAAAGAAATCAGGCTTGGAAGTGCTTTCAGTGGCTTCCCACTTAAAATCCCTGAGAATTTGATTGGCAGCTTGCCCGGGAAGTTCACAAGAAAGTCCTTCTGTGTGGCAGTCCAGTGTGGTCTCATTTCACAAGTCTTCAAAGCATGATAGGCCTGTTGCTGAGGTCTCCCTCTTTAGTCCCACAGTTGTTACTGAGGTCCACACAGGGCTTTCCTGGGGTGTGAGTGGAGAGGAGAAAGGTAAGCTGGAGGATCTGCGCATATCTATAAGTGAGACCTTTAGTCTCCCCTTCCTAGTGAGCATGTGCCCAATCCTTCTCATATTTGGATCAGAAAGACTTTTTCCCATTTTCTCTGGTTAGATGATGAATCACGAACACAGCTTTGTTTCTTCTGAGATACATGCCAGGGTACTGACGTGTGGTGTAGCAGTGGGATACTGTTCAAAATAAATATTTCATTCATTCATTCTCTCAATATATCTTGAAGATGAAGGGGCATTTAATTAAAAAAAAAAAAAAAAACCTTCTCCTTGAAGGCTCCTGGCTTGCTTGTTGTGAGAAAAATCTTGACAAGAGTTCAGGGAGGTTTGTGTGCTCTGTCCAAGGTTGTCAGCCTTGATAATCATGCCTGGACTTTACTAAACAGAAAAAAAACTGTCTACACTCCTAATCCCATGACCAAGCTATATCAAAGACAGCTAAGGCCAAGAGATTAGTCTGAGTTTGGGGAACAACACAGATAATCACATTCAGTAATGCTGAGCTAAAAAGGAACAAAAGATGCTTTCTTTCTTTATTTAGGTAACACAATGTAAATATACATTTCTCAGAAGTTAATTTTATCAGCTTAAAAACTTTTAAACTAGTCTTCAGATTGATGATTGTAGGTCCAGGTTTGTTATAATTGCATGTAGAATTATAGATTCATGCAATATCTTGTCCTTTACTAGTGAATTTTCATTCATTTGTATTCTATGTCTCCAACACAGTTCTTCACTCACAAACCAAAACGGATCTCTGAGTTTTACTAAAGATAGCACTGAATAAAGGTAAGTAAATAAGGATAGAATGCAAGTTCATCATGACTAGAGTTGTGTCTTACACTTCAGTGTGTTCCCTGTACCCATGGCACTCCTCCTCAAAAGGCTAATGACTAATACATGCAGGGGATTTTGTAAGCACCAAGCCACGTGTGAGTCATCAGTGTCTTAACAGCTAATTGGTAGTCAAGATGGAGCTGTACACAGAACTAGTCTACGTAGGGACTGGGAAACTATTCTCTTTTCAGTTCTCTAAGTGTGGTCCAACAGCCGCCAGCATCAAAGTCACCAGAAGGAGTTTCAAAATGTAAATCCCTGGGTCTTGCCTTTAACAAATCAGAATGTCAGGGAAAAGGTTCAAGTTAGCAGCTTGAAAGTTAGAGAAAGTGGGCTCCGTGCTCTACATTGGGTAAATGCTTAGAGTAGAATGCTACTTGTACTATGGACTTGGACCCAAAGAGACTGATAAGATTGAGAAAAGCCAGAAGAAGCCTTGATTAAGAGATAGACAAACGGCTCCTTTAAGGAAATCCTAAAAGAAATCCACTAAATAGCCAGGAGGGTTAGGAAAAATCTCCAAGCAAGAAAGGAATGTGGCTTGGCACAGGGAGCTAGGCAATCTGCCAGGCTCCTGAAGACAAGAGGAGCATGCTGTGCTGAAAAGCCTTAGATGTCTTTGCAGTTCCTCATGAGCAGGCTCACCCCTAACATCTGCAAGACTAAGCCAAGAGTACACACAGAGTCCCACATACCATATGCCTGAATGTTTAAAAGTTACATATCAAACCAACAAATGTTTAAATAAAAAGGGCTCCTTGCTTCTATCTTCCCAAACAAACTGTCATAACAATTTAGAAAGCCAGGTGTGGATTTGGTTTGAGATGCAGTTGAGTTTCTGGCTGGGATTTGGAGGTGCACAGGGCTGGCAGTTAGTTATTTCTTCCTCTTCCCATACACCACAGGTTGGTTTCTACACTGAGAGAGCCATTGGGTTATGTGTGGTGTATGTGGATCTTTCAGCTCACCCTGGAAACTTTCCCACAGGCCTACCTGATTCTACCATCTAGATAGACTCCCTTCTGCCTTTCGGTCCATAAGCCTGAGTACTGGCTACATAAATCAGTTGACTCCATCCCAAAAGAAGGATCAGGGCCTTTGGGGCGACTATTTAAGGGTCAGGAACCCAGAAACTGTTCCAGATTATTGGCAATTTCTTAGTGGAAATATTCTTTCAACATTTCTTTACTTTGTTTGATGGAGAGGGAGAGACTAACAAGGATCTGAAGTCTTAAACACAGGTCCTTCTAGGTCTGCTGATGGCACTTCCCATGTTTCTGGAACCAAGAGACTTTTAATGAATTCTTGCTGGATTATACATACAACTAATAAAATAGTGGGAAGTGGAAGAGAGAGAAAAGGAAGAAATGAAGGAGAAAGAAAAATCAAAGCAGGGAGGATGAAGGAAGAAGGAAGGAAAAGAAAGAGAAAGTTCTTTGCCTTAGAGTTAGGCATTTATGTTAGGGCATCAGCTTATATTGATTTGCTACTGCCAAGCTTTTACACTTTTTTCTCTTTTCCCCCTTCTGTGTTAGTCCACTGGTTACCCAAGTACTTCAAGGACAATAAACAAATGTTTCTCTTCCTTTCTCTGCACTAATCTCACTTTCCGTAAATCCTAGACAGTATCTCAGGTACTCAGAGGATAGATTCTCCCCCATCATTATCCTGTCTGTTAAATACAAGAAACATTAATTTGGAGAGGCTGTGAATCTTCTGGAAATTTCCATATCACTAAAAATTCAGAGAGTCAGTTTGCATTCCCTCCGTCCCCTTTAGTTATTAAATCATAAACTTTAATTCAAAGCATGTTAAAGGACCCAAAGGAATTTTAATTTGATGTGAATGACTTTCAAATCTGAATGAAAATCAGATCACATAAAATTATGCAATCTCTATTACTTTTAAAGGATAAAAATAATCAACAACCAGTGGAAGACTCCTATGTAATGCAACTAAACCCCTCATTTCCTGAACTAATGAAGGGGCTAGTGGGGGAGGGCGTGATCCCAACCATTTGGGTTTGACTTTGCCTGAAGTGCATTCTTTTATTGATGTGACTGAAATATGTATTTAAATTAGCATCAGTCTTTAAGGGCAGGTGAGCTGTAGTAGCATGGCTCAGATAGTAAGTACTTGGGAAATATTAGCTTATGATGCTCAACAGTGAAATTCACACTAATCAGTGAGGGTGAGTATTGTGAAGCTTATCAGAAAGTAACTGTTCTTTGTCAAAATAAGCAGTTTTCTGTTTAGACACACCCACATGTACTACCCTAGATCCCTCTAAGAGTAAATGTGGAACTAGATGTGGTAGCATATACCTTTAGCCCCAGCACATAGGAGGCAGAGACAGGCAGATTTACATGAATTCAAGGACATCCTGATCTACATAGTAAGTCCTAGGCCAGCCCCAAGTCTACACAAACAAAAGATGTAAACATACAGGGACACCTTGCAGGGTGTTTGGTAGAGAGCAAAATCTAGTTCATATACAAACATTTTTGTGCTACTACCTTCTTAGTCATTCGTGTTCCTACGTGGCTTGGCACTGTAATCAGAAAAAGGCACCTGTCACATTCAAAACATGCCTAGAGTAGCAGGCATAAGTAGCCACCAGATTCATACAATGAACAAAATCAGTCTACATTGAGCTCAACCACATTTGAGCTCATTTAAATACATATTTCAGTAACATCAATAAAAGAGTGCACTTCAGGCAAAGTCACACCCAAATGTGTTCTTTCTACACATTCTATGATGTAGGTTCACAGGTTTGAAGAGGAATGGTTGTTGATTTTGCACGTGAGAAAACACACACACACACACACACACACACACACACACACACACACGCACACACACTACCAAGGCCACACACACAAGAGTTTATTTAGGAAAGTTGTCAGGCAGGTACAGCAGCAGAGAAGCAGGACAGGAAGAGAGAGACAGAACGCAACATGGCACCTCTTTTTAAGAGAGGGGGTGGGTACGTGTTTAGGCACCCACACTCAGGGGCGTGCCTCCATACAAGGTGCGTCCCATGTTGGCTTCATCATGTGGAGTGTCAGGAATCCTCACAGTGGTTCTTGAACTCAGAAAGCTAGCTATCTGCTGCCTACCTTGAAGTTTGATTTAAGAGGTCTAGAGCAAGACCAGAGAATCTGCCTTTGAATGAGTTCCCAGGTGAAGCTGCTACTGTTGCTATGGAGCTGCCCTAAAGGACCATTTGTTGAGAACCATTATAGTGTTAAAATCTAATTACATCTGCTATAGTTCTATTTCCACCTTAATTGTAACTTACACAATATGATATTTGCATATCGGCCCTTAGCTTCTTAGTGGTATCATGACATGTGTCCTAACTTTACTATTGAAGACTCTTCCCTTGGACTTGGTTGTACTTTCCCCTTAAAGATCTTCCCACTCTTAAAATACGAGAACACCTAACCTATGCCCAAGCTTACCAATTGTGCTAGGTAGTGTTTGTCAACTTGACACAAACTAGATAAACTGCTTGCATTACTAGATAAACTGCTTGCATTACACTGCTTTGTGGCCATGACATCTGTGGTGGCATTTTCTTAATGTTGAAGGGCCCAGGCCACTGTAGAGAGTGAACAGGCAGGCCAGGGCTATATAAAAATAGTAGTTGAGCTAGGTGTGTTTTGGGGGAGTGTACACTCTTAATCCTATTACTTGAAAGACAAAAGCAGGCAATTTCTCTGAGTTCAAGGCTAGCCTCGTCTACAGTGAGTTCTGGGATAGTCAGAGATATATGGAGAGATCCAGTCTCAAATAAACAAAGAAACAAAATAGAAGGTTAGCAAAACTGGTTGTGATCTGCTAAGAGCATTCCTCCACAGTCTCTTTTTTAGTTCCTGCCTTGACCTCTTGCCCTGGGTTTCCTCAGATAGATTACCGTCTTTAATCTGTGCATTGAAATAGAACCATTTCCTCTGTAGGTTGGTTTTGGTCAGCATTTTATCAGAGCAACAGAAAATCAAAGTAGACAACGAACCATCACTTTAGTATATAGTTTCTCACATTTTCATAATAACTGACTACAGGAAAATACCGTTTTCTAAGCCTTGCCCTCAGTGATTTTAATTGAAATAATCAGAGAGAAAACTGAGAACTAATGGCTTCCATGTTTTCCCCAGTCATTCTAGTTGACTTAAATTTGAAAAGCCTTGGCAGAAATGAAATAAGGTATTACATGTTCAGATCCCAAGAGTGTGGAGCTGTTACTACAATCTGTGCACACAGTGATATTTAAAACATCATGAACAATGTCAGCTGTTGAGTTTTCTAAAGCCTGGGCTTTGGCCTATAGATTAGAAAAAAACATACTTGGGTTTGGAGTCTTCTTTTCATTGAGCACGGAAGATATTCAATAATGTTCACTTGAGTTGGTTGTGTTATGTTCAGAAGGGTGATTTCTACAAGTGCTGGAAACATAGCTGCATTTTGGAGAGAGAGAGAGAGAGAGAGAGAGAGAGAGAGAGAGAGAGAGAGAGAGAGAGAGAGAGATTGCCCACAGAGGTGTTAAGGTCTCCTGGAGCTGGAGTTACAGACATTTCGAGTCAACTGACTTGAGAACTATGTCCTCTAAAAAAAAAAACAAATGTTCTCTCTTAATTACCAAGCTATTTCTCTAATCCCCGTTTTTACCTTTATACAAGTCATCGAAAAATTCTGACAATTATAACAACAAAGTACATTTGGAACATCACCACTTCTAAGCTGGCATTACTATTGTTATTGTGATTCTATCCACCATAATTTTCTTAACCAGCACTGTACCAAGATGCTCTGACGATCCTCCTTACTTCCACTAGGGACCTTACTATCTCATCATGATCATCCAGTAGTCAGAAGTGTCTTTCCTCTTTTTAAAACTCTCTGTTGGTTTCAAGCTCATTCAGAAAGTTCTATGTCCTTTGTTTGGTCATGAAATTCTATGTGATTTTTGTCCCACTACCTCTAGATTTTAATCATTTGTTAACTGAACTACAGCTTTAGTGAACTCCTTGCTGTTTCTAGAAGGTTTCATATTTATGTCTACTATTTCATTAAACCCTAAATAGTCTTCCCCAAATAGGCACATAGCTCGTTCCTTTGCTGAACTCAAGTTTTTCCACAGAGGTTTTTATTTCATCAAAACTTTTCCTGACCTTTTCTGTGTCCACGTTCATATCTCTGCATTTCCTCCATCTCACTTTTCCATGTCATCTATTATTGCCTTGTATCTCAGTGTGGATCCCCTTGAAAACATAACCTAAAATAAGATCTCCACTGGAAAGAATTGGTTTGAAGTGTTGGAAATGAAGAGTGTGAGAAAGGGCACTTGGCCCCAGACACTTGGTTTCACTGAGATCTCCTGAAAAGTAAGTAAAATATTAGTCCACAGTGCTCATCTTACCTCTGAAAGCTGACACATTTGTTCACTCATGCTGTATTTGCCTGAAGGCTGAGTATCTCCAAAGCTGGGAGAAGACCCAGGGCAGACATTTTCTGCTTTTCATTTAAAGATCATGAGAATATATCAGAAGATAGGTCTGTAAACACAAAAGAAACATGAGTTTAGAGACACCTGCCATTTGGACCTCAAGGTGAAATTGAAAATGGACTGATGGGAAGTTTGGTAGGGTACAAATGATTCTGTTTCATCTGATATATAGAGCCATTAATATCTATTCTTCTTGTAGAATATAGTCTGATGAGGTTGCCCAAATTAGGTTACCTAAAGCACAATTTACATACAGTAGTATTCAATCATTTGAAATGTACAGATCATAGAGTTTGAGAAATGTATTTAGTCATAGATCTACTACCATCAATCAGGATATAAAACATTTCCAACACTCTAAAAGTTACTCTGTGCCCCTTGGAAATCAGTCTCCTGCAGCTACTGGCAAACATTAATTGAAATTCTGCCCCTGTAACAGTGCCTTTTTCTGGTCACTGCCCTATAAAAAACATCATTCAGTGTGTTACCTTATGCCTTATTTAGTTTGCAAAACATTTTTGTATTTATCTATGTGATTACATATAGCAGCAATTTTTCCTCATTGATAGTACTCTATCATATGGATATACTATAGTTATGTGGGCCTCCTTCTGCTGATAGACATTTGGGTTGTTCATGTCTATTATATGTAAATCTGCTATTAACAGGCATATATAGGTCTTTGAACTGGTGGTTTTATTTCTTAGAATAAATATGTAATAATAGTTGATGGGCTGTACTCATTGCTTGGACCATAGTAGAGTATCAATTAATATTTGTTGAATGAATGAAAAATTGACATATTCAAAGTTATAAAGATTAATCCTGATGTCCAGTAAAACTCAAATAAAAGCTGAAAATTAAACTGCATGTGTTACATAGCTTTTTACAAACATCTTATCTGAATAGCATCTTGGACAGCATCAATTTCTATAATAGATTTTATGAAATAGCACTCTTCCATCTCATCAGCTAATCCCCATACCTTACCAGGCTCATGCTTACTGCATAGAGGTTTAGGAGTTTTTAATGCTCTGCAATATACACCAGTTATGCTCTGGATTGCTTGTTTGATTTAAATTCTAATTCATCTTTTTACTACTTGATTTCTTTTAGGCCTTAGGCCTATGGACTCATGCTGTCTCCCATATCCATGTTATCAATAGATGCAGAAACAACATTGTTAAAACAAACTTATCTCATCTTCCCCTCCTTTATTTTCCCAGCCAGTATTTTCTCACCAGTTAATGGAATCTCATGGGCAACCAACCTAATCTGGCAGTTTATGAACTTTTAAACAGCATGTCCTATCCTTGGGGGCTATGTTCACTCCATATTTTGTCACAAATTCTGTTATCACTTGAGTTGTCCCTGACCAAGCCAGTGGTCCTGAATGGCAATAGCAGACTTTTTACTCACTCCTGTCCGTGTCTGCAGTAGATCATGGAGGCCCAGTGGAGTCTCACATATGCTCATGAACATGCTTGTTCAAATGTGTCTGCATGTAACACCCTTCACTGGGAGCCTTGTTTGTTCTATAACTTTCTACTAAGCACTGCCTTTAAAGCCTAAAAGTGTAGGTTGGACTCATCTGTGTATAATGGATAGACTCTCTTTCAGATCTTTGAGATAGCCTTTAGTAGAAGGGCCCCAAGACAATATGATTTGCATGCTTCCAGGGTCCCAAATTTAATAACATTACTTAGTTATGTTTTACATATAGCTCTTTCATGAATCTATCACTCATCAAGCACATAAAGAGCATCTATGGTACATAAAACAGAAATATTGACAAGCAATGAGTTTGTTCTTCATTAAAAAAACAGGTATATATGAACAATAGAAGAAGGAAGAAGACAGAGTAAGAAAGGGAGAAAAGATTAAGGAAATTAGTTAGCATGATTTTGGAGGTTGAAAAATTTTATGACACAACACATCATCTGCAAACTAGAAGTGCTAACATTCCTATAGTATAACATTCCTAGTGAACGACCTCACAAAAGGGCAGTTGTAGCTCTCAGTTGAAGGCTGAAAACATAACAAATTGGAGGCCTCTTGTATAATAAGTATTGGGGTCTAAAATCCAGGAAGCCTAGACATCTGCTATGAATAGTCAAAAAAGGAAGAGTATGCCATAGCTGAGATCGTAGATCCATTTCCTCTTTCACTGTTTTTGCTTGCTGTGGGTCCCTTGCTGAATACCTGATAGCTGTCCACATGAATGAAGGAATTCACAAACTACTACTCACATTCACAAACTAAACTTTTCAGAAAACACCCTCACAGATAGACCCAAAATAATATTTTTTACCAGATTCTAAGTATTCCTTCATCCAATCAAGTTGACATGCAAAAATAATCATCATAACTAGTAGTCCTTAGTCTGGTGCCTCATATCAATTCAGTGTCATTTTTAGTTCCCACATGGCTATGGTGTATGGTTAAGCACAAGCTTCAAAGTAGTTTATCTGCTTGGTAACAAATAAGAATTTTTCCAGTGTGAGGGTCCTAAGTGAAGCTGTAAAGGCAGAAGTTAGAAGTCTTCTCAGGAAGTATGTGAAACAGATTGGGCTGCAAAGACCTAGAAAACTTTTGAAAACTTACCATTTCAGTGCTCCAGGCTGACATAATCCATGACCAAGCCATGACTTCCCTACTTTCATCACTTCAATCCACATCATCTTAATGTTCCAAAACCCATGTAATACCACATCCAATTATCAAATTTCTTTTTTTATTTTTGTTGTTTTTGCTTTTTCAAGAAGGGCCTCACTATGGCCATCTAGAAACTTTCTCTGTAGACGAGGTTGGTCTCTAACTTGCAGAGATCTTTCTACCTCTCCCCCCTGAGTATTGAGGTTAAAGGCCACTATACCCAGAAATTTCTATATTTCTATAAGACATCAAAGGGTTCTATATTTCAACATAAAAAAAAAACCCTGGCACCAAACACGTCTAAGGTTCTTGTAAAAGAAACGCCAAATTTACCTAGATTTTGTTCTTAGGAAAAAGAGTTAATGAATTAGAGATTAAAAATGAACATATCACCCTCTAATAAGGGTCAGCAAGGGAAAAAGGTGATGCTCAAAGGTCCTGTGGCCTGATAAGGGCAATCACTTTAAACAGAGAGCTGAGAAAAGAGCTTGAAGAGGATGATAGTTACATGCATATCCACAGTGTGATATGAAGTATTCAGGAGGAACAAATAGCAAATACATAGGTAGTGGGTGAGAATGGGCCTAGTTAAAGAGAGAATGAAGGTTCTCTGGTTGGAGAACAGAGAAGCAAGCAGTACAGGCTAACAGATGCAAAGCAGCCAGCATCTCAGAGTCCTACAGACTCCCAGACAGGAAGTTTCATATACTGCCAAGTGGAGAGGGAAGCTGTAGGTTTATACGCAGAGAAGTGCTCTGATTTATGATTTGAAAATAGTTATTTGTCTGCTTCATGGCAAATGAAATATGGAAGGGGAGAAAAACTGATGAGCCATCCTGTGCCATAACCCAGATATGAATTCAGAGGCTGCACAGAAATCAAAGTCGAGTATCAGTGACCGTGGAGAAAGAACATAGTTGTAATCACTTCTCATTTTCAAGATCTGAATCTCTTACACAAAGTCATGTTCTTTGTGCCTGGTTGATTCCTCCCTGTCTAATGACTTCTTATGGCACAAAGACTTTTGATCTGCTTGTTCCTAGAGCCCTCCAGACACTCCAAAGCCATTGAAGCACGGTGTGACTTGTATCTTTGGCACTCCACCAGCATACCAGGTGGATTCAAGTGTGAGAGAGATGAAGATGCAGGTGAAGATTGCTCCGGCCCAGTTAAAAGAAACCAACTAGGCTGAGGTGGGTGGGGGTGGGGCAGAGATCAAACAGGCATTCAACAGACCTGCAGGCTTCTCAGCCACTCTGACCATTTTTGGCAAGGACAGATGTGGGAAAATAGTCTAAATAAAGATTGTTCATGGTGAAGAATTACAGAAAATATGGCAGGATGAAAACATCTTTAGTAATAAACTAAAAATGGAGTTTTCTAGTATGAATTTGAAAAATAAAATGAGGAGAGAGTAGGTTTTGGGACATAGTCCCTATTTCTATAATTACAGACAACTGTGTAAGTTACCTAGAAAGTGTGTGAATCCTAAGGTTATTTTTTATACCTGCACATAATTTAGATGAGGGAAGTACTTTTCCATCTTTGTACCACTAGTACAATACAGGAAGCATTTCAATCTATCAGGAGCTCTAATTTCATCACTTTCTTTTACTCTTTTTTTAAAGAAATCTGCGGCAAATTGCTTTTCCTAATTAAGGTAGATGAAGACATAAGCATGCACACTGCTTACCACTCTGGGATAAAATTGACTTTCAAATGATATTTAATGGACCAGCCTGACAGTAATGTTCTTCATTTCCACACGGGGAAGCTTGGATTTGATTCTTTTACAGAAAGGAGGTGTGTGTGTGTGTGTGTGTGTGTGTGTGTGTGTGTGTATGTGTGTGTGTGTGTGTGAAAATGAAAATGTGCATGAATTTGTGTGTGTACAAGTGTATTTGTGTATATATGCTATTTGACTACGCATATATGTGCATATGAAGTACATATGTATTCACATGGAAATAGTGGCAGAAAGAAAAAGACAAAGAATGAGGATACTTTTTCTAGAAACCTTCTCTCTTTATGGAAAAAGACACTTAAATTTTGTCATTGCAAATGACAATGGAGAGAAGAAATAGGATAAGGAAGAGTTAAGTTGAGAGTAGACATGGGCAAGTAGTCAGAAAACATCACCACAAACACTTAAACTTGCAAGCAATGACTTTCTGAGCATTTCATTAAAATTAAAAAAATAGAACTGGTGGAAATGGCTCAATAGTTAAGAGCACTGGCTGCTCTTCCAAATGACCTGGGTTCAGGTCCCAGCAGCAACATTAGGCAGCTTTGTACCTTCAGCTCTAAGAAATCTGACATCTTCTGACCTCCACAGGCATCTGTACAAGTGTGGCATACACAGAGAGAGAGAGAGAGAGAGAGAGAGAGAGAGGGAGAGAGAGAGAGAGAGAGAGGGAGGGAGGGAGGGAGAGGGGCATGCATATGTACACACACACATAAATAAAAATCTTGGAAATTTTAAATAGTAATAAAAACCGTAAGTGACTGGAAAGATGGCTTAGCAGTTAAGAACAGTCACTGCTCTTATAGAATACCTGAATTCAGTTTCCAAACCTACATGGTAACTCCAGCTCTTTATAGCTGGAGGTCTAGGGAAGCTGGTCCAGCATCTTGACCAATTGTTCTTCTTACAGCGAACAAACTACCAATGTCTTCATATAGCTTCCATGGAAAGTATATGCTCTACCCTTCTCATCTAAAAACTTCATCATTATTACACTTAATTTATCGATTGGAAACTACTGTGTCCTTGTGACAACTTGGAAGTCTTTCAGATTCAAGATCTAGGCTAAATCAGTGGGAAACATCTATAAATAAAAAAAGATTTAATACAATTATTCCTTCTGAACAAAATAATAGCAACTGCTAACCAATATTAAGTAGCAAATTACAGCAGACCAGGCTGGGGGGTGGTGGTGTCAATAGTGTGATTACATAGAACAAAGTGAGATGCTTTACAATAATTTAGTTCAGTCTACATGAAACCCATCCTCCAGCATTGAAGGGAATGTCTGGGAAAAGATGGGTCATTTGGAATAAAGATGTGCTAAGCTTGGGTACCAATACTGTCATCAATTTTTCTTGAATTCTGTTATAATTATTACGATTGAATTCACTCAAGCTTCTATATTTAAATAATTTTGTATCAGTTAAATTGTTCTCTTAATATGTCTTATATCTCCCTTCAGTTTCCCTTTATTTAATTTTCTCCTTTCATTTCTTTTTTCCGACCACCATATGAAAGGCTGGAACAATGAGACTATTAAGGCTGAATTTAACTATGCTTGTCAGTGGGCATCTTTGTGGGCTTGGGAATGAAGAAAGCAACAGTACCCAAGTAGGAAATCATATACATTTTCTATTGAGAAAGAGATACTTATGTGAACAGAAACAATCTTCTCTAAAGGCTCATTCCCAGGGGCAGCATGAGAAGAGACCTCAAGAGATTTCTATGCATAACCAGAGCAAAGAAAGGTAATTTGTGGATTCTCATGTTATAAAAGCTACTTCTGTTGATTTTCTGTAAATGTCATGTAAAGTAAATTGTACTATAGCTTGAAGATTGTTTTGTAAGTAAACAATGTTTAGGGTGGCATTTTCCTTTAGAGAAATAAATTGATACTGAACTAAAAGGCATGGACAGCTTTTATTTGCCATGTACTTGTTCAGACTACTATGCATACATGCTATCCATGTTTTTCTCTCCATGCTAGAACATGATAAAGTCTATGACCTTTGAGCACAGGAGTTGCTATGCATGTTATCCTGTAGCCATTACTTTGTTTCTACACTTAGAAAGAAATATTTCCTCCTTTGGATTTCAGCTACACTACTGTCCAAAAAAAAATGTTTCTTATTACTTCAATAGCTCGTACTTATTTTCCACAAATCCCTAAACTAATATGTACCTATTTATATTCACATGATAAATCACTGTGGAGCCATAAATAATAAGTTTTTGGACCATGACTTTTTATGGCTTAGAGGCCCTTGCTCTGTAGTGGTTAATGTCAGCAATAGTTTCTTAGTTCTAATTTCCCAGAAAATTGACAATAAGAAACCACTTAGGTTCAGACAGTTTCTATAGGGAGTAATCCCAGGAAGCATCATGGAGAAACCATTGAAGACAGAAAAGAGCAGAAAGGGAGCTGGTTTCCCCTAAGGGCAAACAATTCAATTCCACTGGGAATCCTTCGAGGAAACTTGTATCACCAGAACTACCTGGCCTAAGGACATGAAATCTGCAGTACTTATTTATAAAATCCCGTTTTCATTGATCAAGATTTGCTTCTGGGGCCCTTACATACTCCAGCATTTTTGTAGATTCTCCTGTCGGAAATATACAAGCTTCACAGGTAAGGGAGATTGAGGCAACTTAAGAAGAGCCCCAGATGGCTACCTGCTGATATGCACAAGAATTCAGAAGTACTATAGATAAATTCAGAGCTAGGTCAAGAGTATGCAGCAAGACTCCTATAGTGTGTGCTGTATAACCAGCTATCTATAGCAAATATTAATTTGGTGAAGAGAATGTTTCAGTGTTGTATTTTTTTTGTGTGTGTATTTAGAGACATTGTCTAATGTAACCCAGGGTTGCTTAGAATTTTAGGTGGATAAGGTTGACTGGTAACCTGGACCTACCACCTCCTGAATGCTGAAATTACAAGCCTGTTTTCTAGAGTACTGAGACTTGATCTTGGATCCTCACACATGTCAGACAAACTCTACTAACAGAGTTACATTCCCAGCACCAATATCAGGTCTCAAAATATGTTTGGCTTTGTTACTTACATATCCCATTAACATTGCTGGAGACAGTTAAGTATTGCTGACAACAGAAAACAACAGGGAAAACAAGTAATCAAGTTACCAGTAGACAGCTCAAAACCATCCCACCTGCTGTTGCAAAGCCCAAGTAGTGTCATCTCTTCCTAATAGGGAGACTACAGTAGTAAGAAGATTCCCGAAATATACTCTCATAATGTCTGTTAGAGTTCTAAACTTTCAAATTCCATTTTCTCTCTCCATTGGTTTCCATTGGAAGGAAAATGCAAGAATCTTTTTCCAAAAGCATACTCTGCAGTACAGCATATCCTTGCTTCTCCAGAGACAGTGGAACGTAACTTTGCACAGTGCAGTCATTGTTATATAACATGGCATCAGGGACACTGAGTGCTGTCCATAAGTATTCTCACATCTCCCATTTCAGCAGTGTTGGCAGGAAAGCCAATCCAAGTTCTGCTGGACTGTGTGTTTATCTTGAATCATCACTCATGCTACTCTCTAAAGTAACAGCCCCAATGACACAGTGGTATTTATCATTCCCACTTCTGGGTACACTGTGGTAACTAAAATTGTGTAGAAGTTTCTGGGAAGCAGTAAATCACACTCCTTGATCAATAGGGACAGAAGCTGAATCTCTTATCAGTGTTTCTTCTAGGCTTCCTTATGTGAATTCAAAATCCTGGAGCAAAGTCACTTAGCAATGAGATTTTATTGATGAGATCAGATTACCATGATGGACTAAACAAAAATATCAGAAATAATTCTTTTTTAAGACCCATTTTTTTCCAGCTCTGTTGGTGAGCAGGTTGCTTGATGGGCAAGATAGACAGTACCAAAGTGCATTGTTAAGTGATGTATCTCAATCTTATTCACTCTGCTTTGTCCTGGTCTGAGGAAAGCTTAACATATAACACAATAATATTTTTTTAAAAAAATAATAAAACCCTCATCTTAGATTAACTTCCATATAACACCTCATCCTCTGACCATAATACATTCACCACATTTTAAATTTCATGAGGTAAATAGGAAAAGTCTAGAAGTACATGTCATTCACGTTAACATATGTGACCAATACCATGCAACATGAAGTAGACCATGTGTTTAATAGCTCTGCTTTTAAAGAATACTGGCCAGATTCAGATTCATTCATCTTACTTTGTGGGAATCATGGGCAGAGAATCTGTCTGTGTGGCTTACCCAACGAAACACCAGATAGTTATGAACAAAGAAGTCCATAGCATACAAATGTAGCTGCTTTCTATTAATAATTTTCCTAGTACCTAACATGTCATTATCATCTTTTGTTTCAATATTTAGACCTGACAAATAGTAACCATAGCCTGTTGAGGGACTACAGAACTGAGATATATTGTCAGTTCTCTTATTTTAGGTAATCAACTTAAATTGTTAGATTAGGTCATATAAGGAAATTCAATGAAATACTCAAGAGAAGACTGACTTCTTCCAAACTGCATGCTTATGAAAAAGGCTCAAGAAAATAGTCCTTGGAGAGTAGCATCCCTCTGTTTCACAGGAGCAAGGTATGCTCAGACACATATGCAAGCTGCATTGCCCATTGCATTTTCAGAGCTTAGTTCAAGTAGTACAAGCTCTTCATAAGTTAGCCTTGGTGGTCCTGTGGAGGTTCCAAGCTAATCTGTGCATGCTCTAATCACAGTCCATTCTGTGCTGACACACTCAATGTATGTAGAGCAAATTGTCCACATCAAATTGGGCATATTCTGTGGTGTGCCCATTGATAGCATTTTTCTAAAAGAATAGGATCAAGATGACAGTAGGCATCTCTAAATCCCTTCCCTCAAAATGCCTATCCCTGTCCTGATATTCATAGATGCAGCTCTCTGATGGTCCAAAATCCATATCCCAAATGAATTCCTCTTTTTCTTTCAAAAGCTGTTTGCCTCCAGTAATCCGGATCTGGGGGTTTTGAGTTTTTAGATAACCTTTCTTTTTTATTATAAAGTATTACAGAAGTAGAGAAAATAGTAGCTACTGATTATAGATAATAGTTTCCATATATCCCATGGCCAACTTCCCTTATTACAGTTTTCCATTAGTGTGATATATTTATCTGATTTATAACAGTTTATGACAAATTAAAAATGTTGTTGATATATTAATGTTAACTCAAGGCATTTTAATAATTTTGTTTAATTTATTTATTTTATAGTGTGACTGCAGTTTCCTTTCTCCTCTCCTCTCATTTGGCCCACTATCTTCCCCCTGTCCCCATCCACTCCTCCTCTGTTTTTGTTAAGAAAGGGGCAGGCTTCCCATAGGTATCAACAAATCATGACATATCAAATTGCAGTAAGACTAAGCACTTCCCCATGTATAAAGTTTGGGCATGGCAACCCAGTATGAGGAATAGATTCCAAAAACCAGTCAAAGAATTAGGTACAGCCTCTGCTCCCATTGCTAAGAGTCTCACAAATAGACCAAGCTATACAACTGTCACATACAAGTAAAGGGCTTAAGGTGGGTCCTATGAAGGCTCCGTGGTTGTTGGTTCAGTTTCTATGAGTTCCTATGAGCCAGGTTAGTTGTTTCTATGGGTTTTCTTGTGATGGCCTTAACCCCTCTGGCTCCTACAATCCTTCTCCTCTTCAGCAGAATTCCCCAAGCTCTGCCTAACATTTGACTGTGGGTCTCTGCATCTGTTTTCATCAATTACTGGATGGAGGTAAGCCAATGACAATTGAAGTAACCACCAATCTGATCACAGGAGATGGCCAGTTCAGGCTACATATCCACTACTGCTAGGAATACTGCTGGGGTCATCATTGTGGATTCCTGGGAGTTTCCTTTGCATCAGATTTCTACCTGACCCTGAAAAGCCCCCTTTTCCAGTCATTCTTCAGTCCCCTCCCCCTCCACCTATCCCCAACATGATTATTCAAGTTCCCATCCCTCCCTGACCTAACTCCTGCCCCCCAAGAAAGTTTTCTTCTATTTCCTTTTTTCCAGGGAAATCCATGTGTTCCCCCAACCTTGAGCATATTTTATTCACATTTCCTTTTATTGTTTCAGAATTATATCTATGATTACAGGTTACATTTAATTATCATGTATTTTTATGATTTATTTTTATGATTTTATTACCTGTGTGTGTACCAGAGTGCATATATACAAGTATATGAGCCTGTGTGCATTTGGAGAACACCAGATACTCTGAGCTGGAGTTATAGGATTTTGTGAGTTGTCCCACTTGTTATGTGGAGGCTGGGATCTAAACACAGATCTTCATGATTGCTCAGTAAATGCTCTTAGCCATTGAGCTATCTCTTCAGCTCATATAAGTTATGTATTTTTAATTTCCTTTTGACTGAGTCAGTTTCTCATATTTGCATTGATTATTGTGACCTTAACAGTTTTGAAGAACACTGGTTAGGTGTCATGTAGAATAGCCCTCTATACAGCATTTGCCTGATATTTTTTCATCAATAGACTATATACAGTTCTGAGAGGAAATAACCACTCACATGAATTGCATTGTGACTACCTCATATCATATCATATCATATCATCAAAGAAACTTATTAACATGATTGATCACTACTGGGTGTTGACCTTGATCACCTGGCTACGATTATGTTAGGTATCTACACCATAAAGTTACCCAATTTTTTCTATCAGCATATTTTATCTTTTGATTCCAATCAATATTATTTATCTTGTTCATATTTTCCCTGCTTTGTCCACTGAGAGTTCTTTCAGTTGGCTTTGTGTACCTTTGATATACTCCTATTACTAGATTATTTTACCATTTCATTGCTTTCTATTTTTTCCCACTGTAAGATGTTGTCCCCAACTCAACTTGTCCTAGCCTACTCCAAGAGTATCTTTTTTCTCTTTTCATTTATTTTTTTGTTTTTTGGAGAATCTCAATTAGAAATGAAGACCATGGCATTAGGTATGGTTTCACTACTTGAGAGTCTTTGCTTCACCCCTCTCTTAGCTAACAGTGCAAACAAATTTGGTGTGCATGAAGCAGTATATATTTATATCTGTAAATATTTCTATTTGTGATCATTTGGCTATAGAAAAGCACCATCAGTACCAACTGGAAGAAGAGGTGAGTGACTGGTCTCTTAGCTAAACAGCTCCAATCTCTACCCTAAGCCCCAGGGCACATTCCATATCCTTCACCCTTCCATCTCAGCCCCATCATCAAGTGAACAGGAGCAGGCAAGAGTCCTGCAGGCATGCCACTACCACCACCCACTGGAATCTGTGACCTACAAGACCCACCCTGCTGTCCAAACCAACCAAACCCATCATTCCTCCCCTGACCAACCATCCTATGCAACATCCACAACCCCTAGAAGCACAAACACATCTACACCAATTAAAAAAAGAACAGCATCCTCATGAAAAGCCCTCTACAGAAACATCAGCCGACCCTGTAGGCACTATCCTCACCCACAGCAGTTAGAAGAACAGACACAGGCAAAACCTCTACCAGTTGGAAGAACAGACACCATAGGCACAAGTAAAATCCATACCAATCAGAAGAAATGGATAATACTCTGGAACTAGGCACTTAAACCCCCATTAACATCAACTGAGGTAACCCTACTGAACCCAAAACCCAGTCAATTACCAGAACTCATTCAGACCAAAAGGCAATAAAGTAACAAAAGATCCATCCAACAAAGACATCAAAAGAATCAGGACCTGTGTACTTATAATTATCCCCAAAGCAGATGAGTAAATGGCAGTGTAAAAATATATTCAACAACAGAAAAGAGAAACATGACACCACTAGAAACTATTGGTTTTACAAACACAAAACCTGAACATCCCAATGCAGATGAAGCAGAAGAAAACAACCTTAAAAATAACTTTATGAACAAACATGATAGGAGCATTTAAAGAAGAAATAAAAGAATCCCAGAAGAAACTAAGGAAAAAGTAAACAAAATATTGGAAGAAATCAATATATCTCTTAAAATTTTCTTTGTTCTGTATGTTTTGTGGAGTAAATATTATGTGGCTAGTGGTCTTTTAGTGGGGGGAGATCAAATCTATTTGGTGTTCTGTAAGCTTCTTGTACCTTTATAGGCATTTCATTTATTAAGTTAGGAAAGTTTTCTTCTATGATTTCATTGAACACATTATCTGTGCCTTTGAGCTGGTATTCTTCTTCTTCTATTCCTATTATTCTCAGGTTAGGTCTTTTCATGGTATCCCAGATTTCCTGAACATTTTGTGTTATGACTTTTTTGGTTTTAGTGTGTTCTTTGACTGATGAATCTATTTCTGCTATCGAGTCTTCCACTCCAGAAATTCTGTCTTTCATCTCATGAATTCTGTTGGTTATACTTGTATCTGTAGTTCCAGATCTTTTATTCAGATTTTCTATTTCTACCTTTGCATCATTTTGTGCCCTTTTTATTGCTTCTAATTCACTTTTTAGTTCCTGAAATGTTTCTTTCATTTTTTGATTTTCCTTTTCTTGGTTTTCTTTCAATGTTTTGTTCATCTCTTCCAGTTTTTTGTTTGTATTTTCTTCTATTTCTTTAAGGGAATTTTTCATATCCTCTTTGAAGGCTTCAATAATCTTCATAAAGATGTTTTTTTCTGATTTTTCTTTCTGTCTCTTCTTCATTGCTCTGTTCAGGTCTTGTAATTGTAGAACCACCAGTTTCTTCTGATGTTGCCTTGTTTTTTATATTTTTATATGTATTCTTGTACTGGTGTCTGCCCATGTCTTTGGTGATTCACATTTGGTCAGCTCCTAGAGTTGTGGCTAGAGGGCTTTTGTGTCTTCTGCCTGTTCTGAGTAAGGGGTCTGTTCAATCTCTAACTGCACTCTAGATGGGGACGAGGTTTGGAGTTTCAAAGTCCTAAGTCCTTGCCTGATGACATTGTTCGCCCTGGAGACAGGACCCTGCCAGGCAAGCTAGGGGTTCCTAGAAGAGACCCTCACAGCTAAAACCTAGGGCCTGTCTGCTGTCAGAGCCTGAGATCAGACCCTTGGGTGTGATTCCGATCCTGGGGAGGAATTCTCCTCTGGATGGGTGGCCCAGGAGCCAGACTCCACTCACCTTTGACTCCACTCTCAATATGTATCTTAAAGAAAGCCAAGGAAAACTTTTCCAACCTAAGAAGGGTATAAAATGAAGATACAAGAAGCTTACAGAACACCAAGTAGACTGGACCAAAAGAAAAAGTCCCTCCACCATACAATAATCACATACAGAACAAAAAAAAATATTATGACCTGCAAAGGAAAAAGGCCAAGTAACATATAAACACAGACTTATCAGAATTACACTCTACTTCTCAGTGGAGGCTGTTTGCAGACACCAAAAGACCAAAGATGCCAGCCCATACTATTATACCCAGCAAAACTTTCGATCACCATAGACAAAGAAAACATGATATTTCATGCCAAAACCAAATTAAACAATACCTATCCATAAATCCAACCCTATAGAAAATACTAGAAGAAAAACTCCAACACAAGACACAACACAGGCAATAGATAATCTCACACCAGCAAACTCCAAAAAAGAGAAACACACATACACACTACTACTACTACTACTACTACTACTACTACTACTACTACTACCACCAACAATAACAAAAAAAAAAAACAGGAACTAACAATCACTGATCTCTACTATCTCTTCATATCAATGGACTCAATTCACCTATTAAAAGACACAGGCTAACAGAATGAATATGAAGACAGAATTCATCCTTCTGCTACATATAAGAAATATACCTCAACTTCAAAGACAGACACTGCCTCAGAGTAAAGAGTTGGGAACAAATTTTCCAAGCAAGTGGACCTAAGAAACAAGCTATTATAGGTATCCTAATAAATAATAAAATAGACTTCAAATTAAAATTAATAATAATAGATAGAAAAGGACATTTCATATTCAACAGAGAAATTTCTTCAAAATTAGGTCTCAGTTCTGAACACATGCCTCAAACACAAAGGTACCCACATTTGTAAAAGAAACATTACTAAAGCTTTAATCACACATCAAATGCCACACACTAATACATTTTTAACACCTTGTCTCATCAATGGACAGGTCTTCCAAACAGAAAATCAGCAAAAAAATATGGGAAGTTACAGATGTTATGACTCAAATGGATTTAATAGATATATACAGAACTTTGCAGCCAAACACAAAGAAATATACCTTCTTCTAAGCACCTCACGTAATCTTCTCTAAAATTAACCCCATACCCAATTACAAAGCAAATCTCAGAAGATGCAAAATAAAAAGGAATAATCTCCTGTATCTGATAGGATCATCATGACTTAAAGTTAGAATTCAACAACACCAGAAATTACAGAAAGCCTACAAACTCATAAAAACTCAATAATGCTCAACTAAATCACCACTGAGTCAATGATGAAATAAAAAAAGAAATTAAAGACTTTCTAGGTTTCAAAGAAAATGACATGTAACATCCAAATTTATGCCCACATAAAGAATTTGAGGAAGTCTCACACTAACAACTTAACAGCACACTGGAAAGCTCTAGACCAAAAAGAAGCACACTCATCCAAGAGGAAGAAACAACAGGAAAAGATCAAACTGAAGGCTGAAATCAATAAAATAGAAATAAAGAGAACAATACAAAGAATCAATAACACAAAGAGGTTCTTTGAGAAAATCTACAAGATAGGTAAACCTTTATCCAGACTAATCAAAAAGCAGAAAGAATATCTAAATTAACAAAAATTGAAATGAAAATGGAAATATAACAAAAAACACTGAGGACATCTAGAGAATCATTAGGTCATAATTTTAAAAACTTGTATTCCACAAAATTAGAAAATCTAAATAAGGGGCTGGAGAGATGGCTCAGCGGTTAGGAGCACCGTCTGCTCTTCCAGACGACCTGGGTTCGATTCCCAGCACCCACATGGCAGCTAACAACTGTCTGTAGTTCCCTTTCCAGGCAAACACCAAGGCAAATAAATAAATAAATAAAGTTAAAAAAAAAAAAAAAAAGAAAATCTAAATAAAATAAAAATTTTCATGATAGGTACCACATGTCAAAATTAAATCAAGACAAGACAAACAATAAATAATTTTTAACAGACATATTACCACCTAAGGAAATAGTGGTAGTTATTCAAAGTCTCCCAACCAAAAAAAGTCTAGGGCCAAATGGTTTCAGTGCAGAATTCCACCAGAATTTCAAAGAAGAGTAATACCAATACTCGTCAAAATGTTCCACATGATAGAAACTGAAGGAACATAGCCAAACTCTTTTTATGAGGTTAAAGTTACCCTGATACCCAAACCACACAAAGATACAACAAAGAAAGAGAATTACAGATGACTAACCCTCATGAACATTGATACAAAATATTCAACAAAACCTTTTACAATAGCTACAAATAACACACACACACACCAAGTTGTGTACTTTGGTCTGTTTGTGGGGCCTTTAGCAGTGAGATCAGGACCTGTCTCTGATATATGAGCTGGATTTTTGAAACCTATTTCCCATGGTGGAATGCCTTGTTCCACCTTAATACAGGGAGGAAGAGTTTGAGCCTGTCTCAACTTGATATGCCATGCTTTGTTAATTCCCATGGGAGGGAGGACTTACTCTTTCTGAAGAGTCAGTGGGGGGAGGTTAAAAAAGAGGTGGTGAGGGGAGAATGGAAGGAGGGAAGAGAGAGAAAACTGTGGTTGGTATGCAAAATAAATTTTTAAAATTTAATAAGAAAGTTATCTTGATATGTATTATGAGGTTTCTGGCCCGGTCTTTCCAGCCTATCCCTGAGATCTGGATGCATGGGCCCACAGTCCCAAATAAACACACAGATGCATATTTTAATTTCTTGCTGATTGACCTAGGGCCCAGTCATATCACTTGCTAACTATTTTCTCTTAAACTAACCCGTGGTTCTTATCTTGTTTAGCCATGTGGCTTGGTACCTTTTCTCAGAGCAGCATTCTCTTCTTTCCTCTGCATCTGCTGGAGTCTCATCATGGTGTCTTCATGGTGTCTCTCTGGCTTCTCTGTGGCATCTTTGCTCTGTTTTTCCTGTTCCCAGAGTTTTATCCCAGAGTCTGGTAGCCCCACCTATACTTCCCATCTGGCTTTTGCCAATCAGCATTTTTTATTAAACAAGTAAGCTAGACAATTATTTACAATGTAACAACATAATCCCACTACATTGATATACTAAAATAAACATGGATTTTTATTGGCATCTCCAACTATAAACCATTAGAACATGAAACATTCTAGGTTTCTTTGTTTTTCCCTGTAGATTTCTACTCCAACAGAGGCTTCCACCATCCAATTTACTAATTGCTCTGTCCAGTTCCAGTGCACATAAGTACCAGAATCAGAATTGTTCACTTAGATTACTGAGAAAACAGAGTTGATGTGTAATTCTTTATCCCTTTGTCCTATGAAATCCAAATGTTAAGTGACTTGTTAGCAACCCCTTTAATAAGGTCATTTTTGTACATTTGCAACAGAGTCATTGTGCTGCAATGTCATCTCTCCTTAACTACTTATGGGTATTTTCCTTAATAGTGACTCAACTGGCTCATATTGTTTTTAATATTTTATTTATTTGATCAAATTTAGAATGTAAAAATGATTATAAAATTGCTAACACAATTATACAAAGCAAACCTACTATATAGAGTTCAATGCTTTGATGAGAGGGTTTTTTTCTTCTGAGAGTAAAATTGTTTACACTAAACTGAACTGAGGGAGCTTACAAGCCTGATTGGATGAGTTTTTGACAAATGCAATGAATAATTGCATTAAGATACAGAATATTTCCATCATTGCAGAAAATTCTTCATGCTTCTTCACAGTTAAATTTTTCCTTTAGAAATACCCTCATTCTGATTTTCTTTTTCTTTTCAACATAGATTAGTTTCCCAGTTCTAGACCTTCATGGAAATGTAATAAAGGCCTGAGATATTTGGGACCTGGCCTCTCTCACTTAGAATATCTGTAAAAAAAAAATCTGTAATCTGTAGCCTTTTGATCAGTAGCTCATAAAAATGGACTTCAGCCACTGGTAATGCTGGCAATGTTTAACCACCAGCTCCCTGAAGAAAAAAAAAACTGACTTGTAGCATTTGCTAATTTTTGCAGTGCAAATATTCCCACCATTGCCAATTCTAGCTACTCGAAAATTTGTAACAAATGGCTTTTGAGAGTAAGTATAAGCCAGCTCCAGTACATTGCCCAAAGCACAAGCTAGTGCTATTGTGTTATTTTCTGTAGGATTATAGCAAACCAGGGGGGAGGAGGTAGATAAGAGGGAAACAGGGTAGGGGACAAACATGATCAAAATACAGTTCACACGTATATAACAATGCTGTATTGAAGCCTATTCATATGGATAATCAATATACTATTAAGATATTTTTTAAGTTTGTACATCTAAAAATTCCTTTGATGATAGTACAGCCTTCAAACATTGAAGACCTATTCTCTACCAGCCTTGATTAGACTAGTATGTCTGAAAAATCTGCTTTCCTTTCTCTATTTGGTAGCTATATATCAGAGAGTCAGACTTTATTTTTGTGGAGGTTTCATACAGACTTTTTAAATAAAATCAACTTTACTCACTGAAATTCTGAGTTCTATCTTTTATGAAGGATAAAATCATTCACTTATGAGGACAGTAGTCCAAACAGGTGACATTAGGAAAATGTGTCTGCTAGCTCCTGCTGTCTGACATGTGACAACATAGAAGTCAGGCACAGCTTCAGTCAGGTAAGAGGAAGAAAATATATCATGATTAAGTTAAGGAAAATTTCAAAGAAATCTTTCTAAGAGAAACACTCAGACACTTGAGCAAACCAGGGTTGTGTCCATGAGGCTCTGAGCTCACTTACCACCCACAGCTTTAACAACTTGTGACAGACTTCCCCCTAGTTGCTTTTATCTTGTATTTTTCTAGGTGCTTTTCTTAAAAATGTTTAGTGTGAGGAAAGAGAAGGGAATATGAGTAGGATAGGAGGATGCTTCAAGATCCTCCTTCAATGTCAAGTCCCTTTCTGCTATGGCCCGGAAAGGGACAGTCACTTGAGATTGTTAATACACTTTTTATTACAGCAGCAGAAGGAAAAAAACCCTTCCCTTCACCACACCAATCACAGAACTTGGATCTTGTGTGTTTATAGGTTAGTGTGTAATTAGAGCCTTCTGAAGTCTGGTTAAGCCGTAGAATAGGCAGCTAATGCAATCTAATGACCTTGGTACTCTCATAGTGATACAATTTGATGAATATAAAGCAATAGTTTCCTATCTTTGCAATTCAGACTTTACCAGGAGGCCTGTTTTGAATATAATCCATCTCTGTTTATTTCATTACAATCATTACTGCCTTTGCTGCCTGTCTCTTTCCTATTGTTTGGGAATTCAGTCTGACATCAAACCATGTGTCTCTGTTTCCAGTTCAAGACTATGCATTATGGTATCAGGTCCCTGAGCAGCAACCTAATTCTCTCACAGTGGTGAATCTGGGTCTTAGAACTGCTTTTAACCAAGCCAGGTTTAACAATCCTTGAATGCTACTCCTCTCTCTCTCTCTCTCTCTCTCTCTCTCTCTCTCTCTCTCTCTCCCTCTCTCTCTCTATCTCTGTGTCTGTCTGCTGTCTGTCTCTGTCTGTCTCTCCCCACCCCACTCCCACCCCCCGTTGATAGCATTGAACTCCTTCAAGATGCAGTGGCAAACGACCAGCCTAAAACTATGCCCAACATGTCACATGGGAAATTTTCCATGCATTTCCCATCCTAATTTAATATATTGCAGACTTTTGCTGTGGTCTTTCATGTTTACATGCTGAATTTCCATTTCATCTCAGTTCTTACTGTACTTTTAAATTCATTTGTGTGTGTGTGTGTGTGTGTGTGTGTGTGTGTGTGTGTGTGTGTGTGTGTTTCTGGAATGCTATTACATAGCATTTTCTGCATGAGAGTCTTGAGGGTTGTGCCTAGGCTTTACCTATCTTGAAATTTTAGCACATATCATGTGCTATCTGTTCTCACAAATGTGTGTCAATAGTTATTAAATGTTTTCACACAGCAACATGTCTGCTTTCACTGTGAGTCCTCAAAGAGAGTAGACTGCCTCTCTTATTTTTGCATAGAACAAACACAACACAGGAAATGCACTATTTAATCAGTGCTTCTGAAAACTGATGTTCTAAGTTGTCTTAGCTTTCATACCTGTCTGTATTTTGTGTATGGATTTCTTTGTTAGCCATGCTCGTGTGAGAAAAGGTAGACAAACCAGAAAGGCAGGGATATCTTGCCTGCTATCAATCAGTCTCTGTGACCTCACTGTTACTACCTTGGGAAATGAACATCAAGGACCATAGGTTTATATGAGAAGTGAGTGACATTAAGACCAGGAAAAGCCTTAATAGATGATTGAGCCCATTTCACCAGCTCCCCCAGGCCACCTGGCAGCATGAGAGAAGAACATGCAGTAACCCTATCAGCCAGCTTCACAATTAGAATGAATTCATAAGAAACAAAAGATCTTGTTTTCATGGGAAAATATCCTTTGTGATATCCAACAAAGAGAGAATAATTTTGAAAGCATGTGACTTGGGGTCCCATCCTGCAGCTCTTGCACAGACAAAACTCTCATTGACTCTATCAATAGAATTGTTGCTACATAAAAAGTCTTTTGCAAAATTTCCATGATGCTTCAAAGCGCATTTTAAGTGCATCAGCCCCAGTATCCCACACCCTCCCCATTTTAATAAAGCTAGAGAAGGTTTCTCTTAGATTGCCCTATTGTGCAGCAGGAGACAAATACAGCACAGGATTGGAAGGCAATGGACAACCCCACCCCCATCCCTGCATATATCATCATACCAAAATCCATGGCAATATAGAGAAGGTCAAATTTCAACTGGATTTCTGAACTTGAATTTTCCATTTCAAATTGCTCTTGCCAGGTAGATAGAAAACGGATTTCTTGCAGGCTTCAATAAATACCATCTCCAAGTAAAATCCACATTTTTCAAATAGATAACAGTATAATGATTGGTATAGCTATTCCAGCTATGGTTGAATAGCAAGCAGTCCGTTCCTTTTTATGTAGTGTGCTCCTTAAGAGCCTCAAAAGATGAAATTGGGCCTTCAATACTGCTGGAATGAAGGACAATGGGGCCCATCGCCTCTTTTGAATTCTCTTAGCAAATGTACTGCATAAAATAGAATGCAACTCTACGAAAGGCTTCCCTTCTCAGAAAAAAAAAAGCAGGGACCATCTTTTCTAATAGGTTATCCATTCTCACCCTTACCTGTGTTGTTGTTCATTCAACTGATGCAATCTTAAGTAAGTACCATATTCTTAAACTGAGAAAAATAATTTAATCCATGAGCATTTTCTCTGAATAAAAGAAGCTAATACTGATAATTTCACAAGTGAACACAAAAGAATATTGGGGAGTCTGTAACCTTTCCCTTAGAACTTTTAAGAAACAGAAAGACCTTCACCAGACTGGGCTGATGAAATGGCACAGGCCAGTGATGAATCTCCTTTGGAGATGTCGTCAAATTATGTGGATACTCAAAGGAGAAATTAAGATGTCACTATAAAACTTAAAAATTTTAGGTATTCAGGGTGCTCTCTCTCTCTTTTTCCTCTCTCTCACTCTGTCTCTCTCTCTCTCACACACACACACACACACACAGAGAGAGAGAGAGAGAGAGAGAGAGAGAGAGAGAGAGAGAGAGAATATTTTCATTAAGTTCTTAGAAAATATACTGTGCTATGTGATATCTGGCTTTTAATCCATTCTTATTCTGAACTTACTTCATGTCTGTCTCTCTTGACTTCTCCTTCAGAAGAGAAAGCACTTAAGGAAGAAAGTGTATGCTCAATTTTAACTTTATTCACCACATTAATTAGAGTAATATGTATTGGGAACTTGATAAATAGATAGACAGACAGACAGATAAGAAACAATGCCAAGTGTTTTGCATGCATTTTCTCAATATTCCTTTCAACCCCACATAGGAGATACAAAGCAAGGACTAGAGAGATGGCTCAGAGGTTATGAGCATTGACTGCTTTTCCAAACATCGCTAGTTCAACTCCCAGCAACCACATGGTGGCTCACAACCATCTATAGTGAGATCTGATACAGTCTTCTAACATGCAGGCAAACATGGAGGCAGAATGTTGTATACATAATAAATAAATAATTTTTTTAAAAAGATACAGTACCACTTTATGAAAAAAATAGGCAAATATCAGCTTTGTAGGAAATAACTGCTGAAATACCTTAATAAATGGAGTAGAATAAAAAGTCCCTAAAACTATTAGCAAAGGAGCTATAGTATGTGTTTCCTTAATTATTCTGTATTTTACTCACCTTTAGTCAATAAGTATAATGAAGACCAATATTAGCTTCCAGTATCCATTTTCTCTTCTTTAGAAACAAAACTCTGACTCTCAAGCCCTTGATTTCCTTGAAACTTGGTATGACTTCATGTCTAAGTGCTTGCTAGTAAAATTTGTATGCAGAAGTATTGTCTGGTATTTATCAGAGGGAAATTGTTTAAATGAAAGCGCGATGCCCATACTTTTTTCCTTCTTTCCTGCATCTCTGAATACATATGTAATACTGGTATTCACTGACTATTTTGGATCACAAAGTAACCTTTGGAAGTAAGACCACATACAACTGGGCATAATAAATGAGTGTTAGTATCTGATATTATAAATTTATTGTACTGTCTCTGGTTGCCTGCATCCAACCTTTTTTTCTATTAATGTAACCTAAACTTCTGGCTATTTTAAGCTACTGTGAGATATCACTGAGTCTTGAGGAAACAAATAATTGATACATATACAGAAACAAAACTGTCCCTTTGAGATGTAATAAAAAAGGGTATGTGTATATTCAAAGGCCATCAAAATGTTCTTCAAAAATCTGCCATTGTGTTTACTTTACAATGCAATTTTCTTACTTTAGAAATACATTTATAAATACATTTTTATATCAGAAATAGTTTTAAAGGAAAAACCATAGGTGGAAAATTATACTTCTCTTAATTCTACCAGCCTGAATTAGTGTGTTACTAATAATTTTGATGTAAAACCCCTTAAAATGAGTACACATCATCAATTCTTACTGTAGAAATTACATTGTTTGACATTTTAGTAAAATTAGCATTCTTTTAATAGCACCCTACCCCAAATCCTAGCCAATCTCTTCTTTGAACAGTTCCAATAATGAAGAACTGAAAGATGTATTAAATGGTTTGCTCCATGGTTGGAGCTAATATATTCAAAATTCTGTAGTTTATTAATGAAAATTTGCCAATTTGATCTCTGAAACAACCAAAATTAAATTTAGTGTTTCTGTATCATCATGTTCAATTAAACATTAGAAGTTAAATGTAACAGCTGTATTTTCAAGAAGCCGAACATGTATGTGAAACATTGTGGCAGGAAAACAATCCAGGTGACATATGCTAATAGAAAACTTGGAAGAAAATCAAGGTTGATACTTCAAAAAGAGTTTGTTGGGAGAAGAGAATGTAATCAACTAAATGTGGATGGTCAAAGAATGAGGTAATGATGTTTTCCTTGAGGTACACATGGATTATCCAAACAGAGAAAGGAGTTTTAAAATATGTGCCTAGAGTAGAAAAGGATGTTAATTCATTTTGTTCTCTCAATGTAGCTGTTTGAAACAGTGGAGGGATTGGGTACTCTACTCTAGATTAATGTTCTGGCCTAAGAATCAGAGAACAGCAGCTCCTATTTTGTATAATGTCATCAAAAAGGAAGGGGAAAGAAAAACTAAAATGTATCCAGAGAACTTTCTAATGTTTCATCTGAGCAATGTAAAGTACTATCATTTTTTTCTCAATTATTTAGTCTAAGTATTCCTTCACCCTAACATAGGCTGTGAGGCCTGGTCATACTTCACCTATTTCCACATTTGGGCTCTTACTGTGCTCTGAACCCACACAAAGGAAGAGTAAATTTGTTGCTTGAATATGCTGCAAGAGAGTACTAGTAGGCCTTGATGGCAGGAAAAGGAGAATAAAATAGTCTCCTAGGAGAGACTAGATCCTCAGCTGTTCTGCCTCAACAGTGTTTCAAAGACAGCCACACTTACACAGTGACTGACCCATTAACACACAGTGAGTGCTGTGCCCAATGGTAAGCGTAGCATGATCATATGCCAGAATCTGGTGACTCCAAAGCAATACACCTCCCTTTCTGAAGACTATGAGAGAAAACCGACTATTATGCCTTCACTAATTTATACTGCAAAAGCAATCATAACATTTGGATACTTTGCAGACTTGCTGCTTTGTGTTACACTTGAGACCAATTAAATCCCCCAGGTCATAGTCATAAGAACTTCTGGGATCTCCTCCATTTTATATTTGCATAATTAAGTTATTAACCCTTAGTATGAAATTTCCACTTATCTCTATTAGGCTTCATATTGTTGCCTTAGCTTCCTAATTCTAATCTTGGACACTGTCTTTGAATCTGCGTTTTGTCATCTAACATCTTAGGCAATACTTACTCTAACCATTTCTCCAAGTGTTAGTTCATTTCTAAATTTAATTCATGGATTTTGAAGATCTCTATCTAAATAGTTGATGAAAATGAAAAAAGAAACCAGACAATGTAAGATCTTAGAGCTGATGGCATTGGGGCAATGTCTCAGTAGTTAAGAACACTGGCTGCTTTTCCAGAAAAGCAGGGTTCAAGTCTCAGAACTTACATGGTGGCTCACAACTATCTGTATCTTCAATTCCAAAGGCTCCAACACCCCCTTCTGGCATGTGTGGTTATCAAGCATACACATGGTGGACAGACATAAATACAGACAAAAAAAATACTCACAAAAAATTAAAGATAAAAATAAAACAGCTGTTACCCAAACCCCAGTGACATAAATCTAATTTATGCTTATCTAGTGTTTATGTGCATTTACTTCAAGTGGCCAAGAAAATCTTAAACAACAAAATTCTGTAGACTATATTCATTTATATTGCTTACAAAAACAATCTGACTACCATATAGTGGTTTAAATCGTGTAACACCCAGCAGTGGTAACTCACGCCTTTAATGCCAGCACTTGAGAGACAGAGGCAGGCAAATCTCTGAGTTCAAGGTTAGCCTGGTATACAGAGCTAGTTCCAGAACAGCCAGGATTGGTACACAGAGAAACCCTGTCTTAAGAGGATAAAAACAGAAAGAAAGAAGGAAAGGAAGGAAGGAAGGAAGGAAGGAAATCATGATTTTCTATTCGGCCACTCATTATTTTGTCAATACTGAGACTGCATTTTAAATTTTTTTTGAAAGAAAGCAACAACACTTTCTTTTTAAAATTATATATAGGTCTGTGTTGCGTGTCTACACACACTCCCTAGCAAACAGGAATAGACTTTGGCTGTGAGGGGCTCCTCCAGCTCCTACTAAAACAAAGGAAATTGCACAGCCATCTTGCCTCCAACTGCTTCAACAGAGAAGGACTGAGGACCTTAAAATCCAGACTCAGATTCCACCCAGAGGTGAGGTAAGGTCAGCAGGCCCCAGAGCCTGAATCTCAATCACTGCTCCCCCCCAAGAAAAGTTGTATTCTGGGACTGGGTTCTGTCTGTGGTGCATGTCTACACACACTCCTTAGCAGACAGGAATAGACTTTGGACTGTGAGGGGAATCCTCCAGCTGCTACTAAAACAAGGGAACTATAACCAAAGAAGTAACAGATCTATTTGATAAAAATTTTAAATCACTGAAGAAAGAAATTGAAGAGGATACCAGAAAATGGAAAGCTCTCCCATGTTCCTGGATAGGTAGAATCAACATAGTAAAAATGGCAATTCTACCAAAAGCAATCTACAGATTCAATGCACTGTCCATCAAAATTCCAACACAATATTTTACGGACCTTGAAAGAACAATACTCCATTTCATTTGGAATAACAGGAAAGCCAGGATTGCCAAAACAATTTTACTCAACTAAAGAACCTCAGGAGGCATCACCATCCCTGACTTCAAGTTACACTATAGAGCTACAGTAATAAAACAGCCTGATACTGGCATAAAAACAGACTTGTGGATCAATGGAACAGAACTGAGGACCCAGACATTAACCCAAAAACCTGTAATCACCAGATCTTCGACAAAAGGCCCAAAATATTCAATGGAAAAAAGATAGCCAATGGAAAATGGTGTTGGCATAGCTGGATGAAAGTGTGTAGAAAAATGCAAATAGATCCGAGCCTGTCACCCTGCACAAAACTCAAATCCAAGTGGATCAAAGACCTCAACATAAACCCAGCCACTTTGAGCTTGATAGAAAAGAAAGTGGGAAATACACTTCTACGAATTGGCACAGGCGACCACTTCCTAAATATAACACCAGTAGCACAGACAATAAATCAACAATCAATAAGTGGGATCTCCTGAAGGTGAGAAGCTTTTGTAAAGCCAAAGACACTGTCAATAGGACAAAACAACAGCCTACAGAATGGGAAAAGTGTGGTAAAATGTTCTCTATACAATATAAATAAAGACTGTTTAAACCCATACAAGACACCATAAAAGTGAGTAAAAAATCAGAGACAGCCAGGTAAAAAAAAAGAGTAGAGTTTACTAGTCGCCATCTGTCCCCCAAAAAAAAAACATATAAAAATTCAGATGAGCCACGGGCTACAAGCCACGTGGTGAGTAGATTCATAAAAATGAATTAATTTAAAAAAAAAAAACTAAATAATAATGTGCTTAAGATATGGGCCAAACAATATAAAATATATAAACATATAATTCATTTCTTTTAAGAGACAAAAGCTACAGACACACAGACCAGGCTCCACACCGCCGACACCACACGCGTGCCAGGTCACAAATCTCTAGACCCAAACAAGCCAAAAAAAACATACTACAACAGATGGCGCCCCACGTTGGGCGCCAAATATCGCGGAATAAACTCGTCACTAATTGATATGTTTTAACTAAGATTTATTTTGTTATAAAAAAGCAAAAGGGAGTTTAGCAAAGCGCCGAATCCGCTGCTGTCCGTAGCTGCCGCGCGCCGAGCCGGAAGTCCCGCCTCCCCCCTGCGCGCAGCCGCGCGCCGCCAGCGCGCGCTGCCCCGGAAACCTCTTCTTACTCCGCCGTGGCGCGCGCTGCCCCAAAAAACAATGTCTCT
>PVIH01008275.1:0-92433 GCA_004025045.1 Sigmodon hispidus | reverse complement strand
AGCTTTGCTTTTCTGCTGATAAAAACTACATGTTATGACTGAGCATCCTTGTTCACCTTTGTATCCTAGCACTCAGGAGGCAGGGTCAAGAGGATTACAACTTTGCAGCCCATCAGTTCCTACTTGTGACTCTGTGTGTTTTGGTTCATTTTAAAGAAAAAAATAATAGAATAGCTATGAATCTTTTCACAAGAACAAATTTAAACTCAGTATCATTTTGTATCTCACATAAATCCATTTTTATGACTGGATACATATGGATTTCTTTTTTACGGTGTCCTCTACTCTTCCTCTTCTCTTTCTCCCTCCCACCCTTATTAGGGGCTACAAAGTCAAGTTATTTTCTGTAGATTTGCCTATATTTTTCACAATTTGAGGTCAAGAATGGGTGTAAGGAGCTAATCATTTATCAGTTAGCAGCAATTGGGCTGTCATTGTATTTATAACCTAGTCAGGCAGCTCAGTTATATGTCCTGTGGTAGCAAGGCACCTGTTCTAATCTAAAGAGTTTTGGAAGTTTTGTTTCATCTACTGATGTACAAGAAACCTGTAACTGCAATTCTCAGCATAAAAATTAAAGAGATTTGAGCCTTTCTGGACTCAGCTAATTTTTTATGTTAGCCTTAGCTCTGATGTGAAACAGTTTTCAGGGAGTGATAATTCCTGAGTTGTGTAGTATTTTTTCATATTTGTTTTCATGTATCAAATTCTGTTTAAACCAACATTATAGATATCAAATGGACAGCATAGTTTAATGAGGAGTCATCTTCTAGATAGTCCACAGATATAAATGGCCGTAAGATTGAGATGTAATCATGAGATAGACACATTAGGGAAAAATTGTAATAGCACATGAGAAATTACAGACAGAAGCAAACAATATTCTAGACTCTGTGGCCTCGTAATCCTGGCTTGAATGAGGTTCCTCATCAGAGAATTATTCACCTTGTGAGTTCTGAACAAATCTTAATTGGTCTTATAATACCAACCCAGAGCCAGATATTGGGGTAAAGCTGAAAGATCAGAGAAGTAGAGGAACAAGACACTAGAAAAACTTCTCACCACTACTGTATCCACAGGCCAAAAGGAGAAGTCTCTGTCTCTAGAAATCATCAGACTGAATGCCTCTGAGTCCTCAGCTAAAAGGGAAGGTTCAATTCTGTCTCAATATTAGGGAAGGTGTAGTCAGTTTCTATCCTGCCAGCAGCTCCCAAACACCTAGCAGCCACTTCCCAATTAATTGATTCAGAGACTTAATAGTAACTGCTGGGCTCAAGCATATTACTATCTAGCTCTTACACTTAAATTAACCCCTAATTCTTATCTGTGCTTAACCATGTGGCTTATTACTTTTTCTCAGGCCAGCATTCTATCTTGCTTCCTCTATGTCTGGCTGGTGATTTTCCTCTTCCCAGAATTTTCCTAGTCTGTTCACCTTGCCTATACTTCCTGCCTGGCTATTGATCAATCAGACTTTAATCAATTAAAGTGACAAATCTTTACAGTGTACAAAGGCATTATCCCACAGTAGGAAGGGAAGCTAAGAGGCAAACTCCTCTCTCTTCCTGTGTTACAGTCTTTTTTTCTGCCCAGCCATAGCACTTATCACAGTATCACTGGGCAAGAACCTATAGTCAGGAGGTGATGCAGAGGCCATGGAGGCTTCTGTTTACTGGCTTGCTCATCTTAGCTGCTGAGCTTGCTTTTGTGTAGAATCCAGGACCATCTGCCCAAGGATGACACCACCTCCAAAGGGCTTGGACCTTCTCCATGAATCAGGAAAATGCCCTACAGCTGGATCCTATAGAGACATTTTCTCAGTTAAGATTCCCACCTTTCAGATAACTCTAGCTTGTGTCAAGTTGACATAAAACTAGGCAGTACATGGTCATTGGCTACAGTGAAGCAGTGACTGTATGTCCCACAGAATGCCTTCAGCTACAGTCACAGCAATGAAGTAAGTGGATCAATAGAGTGGCAGCTTGCCCTGTGGTACTGGTGATGAGACATAGTGTCATGAGGTGTTGGTCATGGTTGTTCTCACACCTTCACTTGAAACTCCAGTCTACACTACTTCCTGCCATAGCTGCATATTGGCTTGGGGAGCACATGGGAGGTAGAGTCTTGATAAAGGGTTTTATCCTATCTGGGGTGAACACATTTTTATTTTTGTCTCCTTATGTGAAGTCATATGACAAGAAAAAATAGAAGGTGTGGATGTCTGGCAAGCTCCGAAGACACAGTTTCATATTTTTGATTATTTGGAGGAACCATACACAATCAGGGATCACAAACAGAGGTAATTACAACAGATGGAAACAAGTAAGGGAACCTACAATCAGACATTAAGCAGAGAGTGAGAGACCCTGGAACATTCAGCCCTAAATAGGATGCTTTCATTTAATTCTCCTCTTCAGGGCTCAGGGAACTCTGAAGAAGAGAAGGCAGAATGAATATAAGAGCCGGAGGAGACAGAGGACACCAAGAATACAAAGTTTTCTAAGTGAACATGACCAAAGCTAACCTGAACTCACATAAACTGAATCAGCATGCACAATGCCTGCACAGGTCTGCACCAGGGTCTATGCATTTATATTATGGTTTCCAGGTTAGTTTTTCTTATGGTATTCTTGAAAGCAGAAACATATGGACTCCTGTGCCTTCTATTGGGCTAATTTCCTTCTGTTGCTTTGCCTTATCCCATTTGGATGTGATGACTATTGTTTCGTCTTCTTATATTTTATTTTATCATATTTGAAAATATGAGGACTTAGTCGTAAGGGGAGGGTTATCAGCTGAACTGCGAGTTTTACCATCTGGGAGAAAAAGATTTTTTTTGTCAATGGAATGTCAAGTGGTATGCCCACCATTCCAGGGCTGGTTTAGTGTTCAGGAGTGGTTGAGTGACAGATGATGGACTTCATAGATTTTTTTTCTTGTGTGTGTGTGTGTGTGTGTGTGTGTGTGTGTGTGTGTGTGTGTTGTGTTTTGGAGGTTTGGTTGTTGTGTTTGTGTTTTTGAGAATAAACTTAATTTGTGTGGTTAGGTGAAGAGCCAGCCCTACTCCATTTTGTTTCTGGGAACCATTTTAAGCTTATTGCTAAGTTAAGTGTTTGTTGACTGTAAAACTTGAGTGTCTGTTTCAAAGCTGGACTGGGCTGCACTCTATAACCATGAAATGTTCTATAACAAACATTCCAAGATGTCCTTAACAGCTTTGTAAACTTTAATAGTTGAATCTCTCTTCTGTACCCACACTGGCTTGAAAAGATCCCCCAACCTTAAGGTTTTGCCCTGTAAAAAAGGTATGGGAAATTGAATGAAGGCTGGTATTATGAATCCTGCCTTAGAGGGAGTCAGCTGCCTATTTGGCTCTGATCTGTACATGAATAAATTTTGCTCTATTTGGTTACGATTTGGGTCATGGTCTTTCTCCTGGTTGTCTATGAGATTAACACAAGGAGGAGGAGAGGATCTGGAAGAACTTGGAGGAGTGGAAGGATATGATCAAAGTATATTCAAATTTGATATTTTTTGGGGGGATGTTTGGTTTCAAGACATGGTTTCTTTGTGTAGTCTTGGCTATCCTGGAACTCACTCTGTAGACCAGGCTGGCCTTGAAATCATAGAGATATGCCCACCTCAGTCTGTCAAAGAATTGTTTTAAATAATAAAAGATTAAAATAGCAACAACAGCAGAAATGAATCATAAGTCATATGAAGGTATTTTCTTAGATCTGTGAGCTATTCATTTTTGTTAAATTCTGGGACGTCTTTAATTTCTTTCTTGACCCATAGGTGGTTTAGTTGAGTGATGTTTAGTTTCCATGAGTTGGTAGGCTTTCTGTGATTCTTGATGTTGAACTCTAACTTTAGACCATGATGGTCTGATATGACACAAGGAGTTATTTCAGTTTTTTTTGTATCTATTGATATTTGCTTTTTTACTATTTATGTGGTCAATTTTAGAGAAAGTTCCATGGTGTGCTGAGAAATATATATATTCCTTTGTGTTAGGATGAAAGCTTCTGTAAGAATCTATTAAGTACATTTACATCATAACCTCTGTTAGACCCCTTATTTCTCTGTTGAGTCTCTGTCTGGTTGACCTGTCCAAGGCTGAAAGTAGGGTATTGAAGTTTTCCACTAGTAGAGTGTAACATTTGATGTGGGGGTAAGCTTTAGTAGTGTTTCTTTAACATACGTAGATGCCCTTATATTAGGGACATAAATACTCAGAATTGAGATCTCATCTTGAACAATTTTTCCTGAGATCAATAAGTAATGTCGGTCCTGGTCTCTTTTGATTGATTTTAGTTTGAAGTCTATTTTGTTAGATAGTAAGATAGTAACACCAACTTGTTTCTTGGGACCATTTGGTTGGAAAAATCTTTTCCCAACCCTTTACTCTGAACCTGTGTCTGTCTTTGAAGTTGAGGTGTGTTTCTTATATGCAGCAGAAGGATGGCTTTTGGTTTTATCTATCTATCTATCTATCTATCTATCTATCTATCTATCTATCTAACCCTAATTGACCTAGGGCCCAGGCATATAACTTGTTAGCACTTGCACTCAGTGTAACCCATCTTGTTTAGCCATGTGACTTAGTACCTTTTCTCAGAGTAGCATTTCAGCTTCTTTACTCTGCATCTGCTGCATCTCCTCATTGTGTTGTAGCAGCTCTCTCTGGTGGCTCTCTCGTATCTGTCAGGCTACTGTGTCTGCTCTGATACGTTCTCAAGTTTTCTTAGCCTGGTAGCCCCACCTACACTTCCTATTTGTCTTTGTACAATCAGCTTTTAAACTCATAGGTGGGACAAATATTTACATCATCAGCCTAACCCCTTTTTCTATTTTTAAAGAAAGAAGAACCCCCAATATCTTTTTTTCCCATTACCTATAAGAACTTATAACTAACACTGTAAACAAACACAAACATCCATAATCCATTTTTGGGTAATGTGGGCATAGTCCTCTAGGCTACTTCCTGCTGAATGAGGATGTTGGCAATCCCGTGGGGATCCAAAGAAATTTAGAATTTTGAATAAGTCTTTAGTGGAGTAGTCTCTAATACTGGGTCATCTCAGCCAGTCTCTTTGAAGTTGTTTTGAATGCAGAACTCTGAGGAAACTGCAACAGAGGTGCTTTGAGATCCTGAATTATCTGGGACATCTGTTTCCATTGGAGACTTTTCAGGGGGTCTTCCTTGATCAAACTTTATTTTCTTTAACTGGGAATAAATCTACAGCTTTTCATTTTTTGTAGAGATAAAGAGAAAGCCTCTTCTCCAAAGTAGCATATCTTTGGATTTCAATTTTAATGTCAACTCTTTTACAAAATATGTAAGTTGGATTAATACATCAGCATTTTAAATTAAATGTATTTTAGCAGCTTTAACTACTTCATTTATAGTAAAAAAACTTAAAGACAAGACAATAACATATAGTATCCAGATACTCTTTGTATTTTCCATTTTTACGTGGCTTATTATTATTACTATTTCTTTTTACTCTATTTCTTTTTTTTTTTAAAAAGAACTTCTTTATCCTTTTTCCTTTTTTATTTTCTCTCTCAAGCCTACATATATTTTAAACATACCCTAAACCATTTACAGGTTTTTTAAAAAAAATCTGTCCTTACTGTAATCTCTTATATCTTATCTTTTCTATTTCTGTTCACTCTTTTGCATGTTAGAGTGGCTGCCCCTGTCAGCTCTATTTTTTTCTGTTTCTACACATCTTTAATCTGCCAGGGTTTGGCTGAAGGATTAAAGGCTCCACTAGGGTGGCTGCCTCCCCCTGCTCCCTTTATTACTTTCTGTTTCTGTTCATGCCTTTAATCTTTCATCCAGTTTCCTCTATTTCTTTGTTTCTGTCTATACCCTTAAACTGCCAAGGTGTGGTGCAAGGATTAAAGGCATCACTAGGGTGGCTGCCTGGATCCATCCAGCTCCTAGTCTATCAGAAGTTTAGCTTTTTAGCTGAGGTATGGGTAGGACCCACAATCACCACTCTGGAGAATTTTAGGATACATATAACCAACAAGTAAAGCACTGCCATTGCTGCTTATTAACTCCATTTACATATTTGGCATCAAAGATTCTTAAAAGAATCATAAGTGTTCTGTCTGTAAGGCTTAATCAGAAAGACTCTTCTTAAAAAGCCCTTCCTCTGCTTGTCTCCAGCAAACAGTGCTTATTCAAGAAAATGCTGATGCTACTAAAAATTAATCTTTGACTCTGTATCTTTTTGGTCTTAAAAACAGCATCCTTAAATTCACCTTATGCAACTTGTTTCTTATACTGAGTCTTCTCGAGACTTTGGTAACTGTCCTTGGTTTTAGCTGCCTGTCTTGGGCCAGTGTTTTTGAAATTTATGCTGGAACACCAAAGCTTTTCTATACTATGACTCACTTCAGCAATACAATCTGGAAGTCTCTTTTGGCTCCATTTCTGTGCTCTGGAATCCTTTTTAAATTTTTTTTCTCAATATTTATGTGAGTGTATATCACCCATGTTGGGTAGCCATTTGTTGTAAAAGATTCTGGCCCAGACTTCCCAAGCCTGGACCAAAGGTTTTGGTCCCACTCTCAGTCCCATTTAGCATCAAATAATCGCACACTCAATTATATTATTTTTATGATGATTGACCTAAGGCTCAGGCACACAACTTGCTAGCTCCTTCATCTGAACTCAGCCCATCTTCATCAGCCATGTGGCTTGGTACCTTTTCTCAGAGCAGCTTTTCAGCTTCTTTCCTCTGCATGTGCTGCATCTCCTTGTTGTACCTGTGGCTGCTCTCTCTGGTGACTCACTGACATCTGTCTGGTGTCTGTCAGCTTCTGTTTTTGTATCCATCACGTTAAGATGTGTCTTTTTATAGGTGAATTGAGTCCATTGCTATTAAGGGATATTAATGACCAATGGTTGTTATTTCCTGTTATTTTTGATGGTAGCATGTGTATTTCCCTTCTTCAGGATTATTGATTGTTTGTGGTTTCATGGTTGTATCTGGGATCCTTAGGTTGGAGTTTTCCCTCTAGTTTTTTAGGGCCACATTTGTAGATAAATATTGTTTAATTCTGATTTTGTTGTGAAATATCTTGCTTACTCTATCTATGGCGATTGATAGTTTTGCTGGGCATATTAGTCTAGGTTGGCAGCCATGTTCTTTTAGTGTCTGTATAACTTCTGACCACGACCTTCTTGCTTTCATTGTTTACATTGAATAATCTGGTTTTATTCTGATGGGTGTGCCTTTATAGGTAAGTTGGCCCTTTTTTTTTGCAGCTCTTAAAATTTATTGTTTGTTCTGTATGTTTTGTGGCTTGATTATTATGTGGCGAGTAGACTTTTTTTGGTGGGGTCATGTCTATTTTGTGTTCTGTAAGCTTCTTTTATCTATATAGGCATTTCCTTCTTTAAGTTAGGAAAGTTTTCTTCTCTGATTTTATTGAATACATTATCTGTGCCTTTGAGCTGGTATTCTTCTCCTTCTTCTACTCCTATTATTATCAGGTTAGGTCTTTTCATGGTGTCCCAGATTTCCTGAACATTTTGAGTTATGGCTTTTTTGGTTTTAGTGTTTTCTTTGACTGATGTATCTATTTCTGCTATTTAGTCTTCCACTCCAGAGATTCTCTCTTTCATCTCTTGGATTCTGTTGGTTATGCTTGTATCTGTAGCTCCAGCTCTTTTCTTCAGATTTTCTATTTCCACCTTTGCCTCATTTTGTGCCTTTTTTGTTGCTTCTATTTCAATTTTTAGTTCCTGTAATGTTTCTTTCATTTTTTTGGCTTCCTTTTCTTGGTTTTCATTCAAGGATTTGTTCATCTCTTCCATTTTTGTTTGTATTTTCTTCAGGGATTTTTTTATATCCTCTTTTAAGGCTTCTATAATCTTCGTAAAGGTGTTTTTGCTGTTGTTTCCTTCTGTTTCCTCTTCATTGCTCTGTTCAGGTCTTGGTGTAACAGAACTACCAGTTTCTTCTGGTGTTGCCTTCTTATTCTTTTTATTGTCATATGTAGTTTTGCACTGGCATCTGCCTACTGCTTCAGTGGTTCACACTTAGTCATCTCCTAGTCAATTGTGGCTAGAAGGTTTGTGTGTCTTCTGTCTGCTCTGAGCAAGTGGTCTTCACAATCTCTGACTCCACTGGGGACATGGTTCTGTGTTTCGAAGGTGCCTGATTGTCTGTGGTGATGCAGCTTGCCCTGGGAGAAGGTCCCGGCCATGGGAGGTTTGTTCGGTTATGGGTCATTGGATCCCCTCCCAACTAAAGCCTAGGGCCTTTCTGCTAACAAGAGTCTGAGATCAGAATCTTGGTTGTGACCCTGGTCCCCAGAGAGGGATTCTCTGTGAGGCAGCCCAGGAGCTGAGGTTCCATCACCTCTGAGTTTGCTCTAGACAGGGTTTGGAGTCTGTCTCTCTGTGATGACACAGCATACCCTGAAACCTCTTCCACTTCTTACAATATCTCATTTGTGTTAAATTACACAGACTGATTTAGAAATTTTTGTTTGTATGATCATTTATTGCAATTATTTCACAGAAGAGCTGTGAGACTAAGATAAACAATAGATGTTAACTACAAACAAGTCACAATTATGTAAGAAAGACAAAGAGCTGGGCAGGGGATTACGAGACCTGCTCTTTTGGCAGAAGATCCTGATTCCTCAATATTCTCATCATAGGACTTATGACTGCCTGTAGATCCAGCTTCCAGGGACCCAATGTCTCTGTCCTGTGTAATCACATGTAAAAATGTGGCATAAACTCATATAGACACATAAGTAAAATTAATCTTTATATTACAAAATTAAGCTAGCACAGTGCAATATATATTACTTACAAGTTTTGTGTATACCAAGCAAAAAATAAATACATATTCATAACTGTAACGTAAATCCATGATGCAACCAGATATTTATAGAGGTCTAGGCATAAACCTACATCTAATGATTCAACAATTTCAAGTTCAATGATTATATCAATAAGCACTTTTTAGAATGGGTCTACCAAATTCTTAGAATCATGTCAGTTCTTATTATGTGGACCTAATTTAAGAAATTAAGCAGTAAACCCTCCATTTAAGAAAATGTTTAATTGGATCCTTTTGCAGCTCTTTGCTGACAAACAGCTGGATAGTGCTGTGGAGAGCACTGGGCATTAGCAAAGGAAGCTGCAGACAGACCTCAGTTTGCTTCAGTCAAATTATTCATCTTGCAGAAAGGCAAATCCACATTTTTATCAACAGAGAAGCTATAAAGGATAACTTTACTGTGCATTTGTTTTCTAGTTTATTTCATATCTTCAGTCATTTCTTCAGAGAATCTTTATGAATATAACACCAAAGAAATGTTTCAGGACATGTAATTTCTGTGACTAGGGCATTGGGCTTCTATGAACTGAATATAGAGTACATGTAATCTTTTCTATGGATTGATACTTACAGAAACTTTGGAGTATCTCAAAATAGTCTTGTGATACTACAGATTCAGCAAGCACAGAATTAAGCACAAGCACAGAATTTCTTGGTTAGCATAATTAAATCACTATGAATTTTGATAAACCTTACTAAATTCATTGGAAGGCTCCCAGTCATGGTAGTAGTAACAAGAGTTGCACAAATCCTAATTAAGCTACTTTCTCAGTGCTGGAGACACAGCTCAGTAGTGAAGAAGCTGGCTGGTCTTCTAGAGCTGCCAGGCTCAGTTTCTAGCCCTCATTTTGTTTCAGAGAAATTTATTTAGTTCCACTAAGTCACAGGGCATTTGATGTTCTCTTCAAGCTCCCAAAGGCTCCAGGCATGCATGTGGTACACAGACATAAATGCATGCAATATATTCATACATAGCAAATGAATACAAATATTGAAAAGTTAAAAAATAATTTTTGTCAAAAGGGTGGCAATACAGAGAATGAGGTTTCTGTATCACTGTCAATTGTTATGGTCTTCCTCACTTTCTCTGCTCAAGGCTGGGAGTCATCAGAAAAATTATCTGAGAATAAACACAGGCTTAAACTGCTTAGTGAGATTTTGTCTTAACCAAAATATTGCAGAACGGAGAGCTCTTTCACTGTCATTGAACAGATAAATAAGAGACACGTTTTCTCAATTCCCACTGAATAGGCCAACACTCAGCCAGAAGTTCATCCCTGTGAATCAACACAAGGGGGCTAAGTGTTGCATAACCAAGGGTCATAAATTCTTGAATATTTATTGTCAAGTTATTGTATCCTAAAGAGAGACATAAAAATAGAGAAAAAGCACAGTCAGCCCAATAGAAGAAGACAAAACAGAGCATCAGAAGGAGAACACTCTGAGCAGCTCTCAGCTCAGGGGGAGTTCTGTGGAGAAGCTTGGAGTTCTGAAGGTAAAGGACATGCTGGTGGTGCTTGTGGAGAAGAGATACCATGTAGACACTGGCCCCTCCCATTGCACCTTGAAACACAGTATCTCTCAGGACCATGAGAAGGAGAATAATCCATTTTGTTTTCTGACTTCCTAGAATAAAATAACAATAGTTGTCTTCACTCTTATGCTGTGATATATTCAAATTTATATTTGTGATCAAATGGATTATGTTCACACTTATTAAAGAATTGAGTATCCAAAAGAAGGAAAAGAATGGAAGGATGTTCCATGCAGACTTTGGCCTGAGCCTCCTCCACCCAGATGCTCTGGGGCTGATGATGATGGCCTGGACCACAGTGAGGAGACTGCTGTTGCAGATAGAGATGCCACGGGCCACCCTTTCCAGGTAAATGAGGATCTTACAGCCTATGTCATCTAGGAAGTTTCTCAATCCAAAAGCTGCTATTGCTTTTGGCAATCCTTTTGCAAGGAGGATTATGATGTTTGTAAAAGCCAAGTGAATGAGAATAAGGTATACAGGTTTCTTCTTAGGGTCTCCCAATAAACTGGTCATGTAATTCATGGAAACAGAAATGTTACCCAGAGTGCCAAGCACAGTCATGAAGAGAAAAATTGTTTCCTTAATAAATTTCAAAACCATTTCTTCCTTCCTAAGCAGAAAAACTTGTATCCTGGATGCAAATCCTTTCTCAAGAAACAGTTAGTAATTACAGACAAGGATTTGAAAAACACATTTTTGCATGATAGCATTCTCTGGTGTTCAAGAGGCCATAGTGGACACAGATAATATCACAAATTATGTCCCTGAAGCTCTCCCTTTCCCACGTGGGCCCTGGGATATTGAGTATGGTGTGACAGGTAAGTTTGGTAACTGCTATTAAAAAGCTAAAGCTTTTAAGAAGACCTTTTTTTTATTAGTTCTACACTAGCAAAATGGTGTATCTCTCTCTCTTTCTTCTTCTGTGTGTATTTCTCGTGTGTGTGTGTGTGTGTGTGTGTGTGTGTGTGTGCCTGCATAGTGTTTGTGAATTGTTACTATAGTTGAATTCAACTTCAAGATCAGTCAACCAAAATGTCTTCCTGTTTCTTATTCTATTTCATATTCCCCCCCACATTTTCCCAAAGCTCATGCTGAATCTGTCCACCTTCCCCACAGCACACTCACAGACACAGGAATCCCTGCTGGATCAACACCTGTAACATCTCTTAGATCTAGTAACTTTACCCTTCACACTGTCTCCTCCTTTGTTTGATATTCCTTTCTTATCTGCATCTTGATGGATATAACAATTTCTAGATTTGCTTTTGGCTTTGAAGCTTCATAACTTCTATTTTTACATCTTAATATTTTAAGTTTTTATATTGACCACTTTGTGATTTCATTCCATGTAAATGTTAACTCTTTATTTTTTAAGGTTTTCAATATCAAGTCAAACTGAATAACCATTCCAATAGAGAGGTCTCAACAGTTAAAGCTGAGTTATCAACAGATATCCTTATAAAAATTTATGTAACTACCAGGTACAGCCAGGGAAGGAGTCTAGAGGAACTCTGTGGTGCTTTATAAGAGAGTGGGTAGCATAGGGCTTGATCCCAGTGGGTGACTTCAGGGCACCTAAGGGAGCATGGAGAAGCTCTGGACAAGCTGCTGCTGCTGAGGTGGATGGGAACAGGAGATTAATTAAGTTTCCTGTGCTGCCATGAGATAAGTGCAGTCTCTGAGTTATGGGTCTTCCATAGCAGCTACAAACAGCACAGTAGGGGTACTCAGCTGTGTGCAGGCCTTCCTTGGTTCAAGAGACCATGGTGGCATTTGCCTCCATAAGGCCTTGTGAGCAGCAGTTATGTCAGTGTGCTTTGCAGTCTGCTTCTCCTCCTGTTTCATTTCCATCCGGTCTACAGGCAGGCTGCTTTGCTCTACATTAGTCTGAGCTGATTCCAGAACTTTAGTCTCAGGAGGATGTTTTTCTTTTTCTTTTTTTTAGAACAGGTGTTGTTCTTAGGGCCCCAAAAGGTTGAAAAGCTAGTAAAGGAACTAGGATCCAGGGCTTCTGTCAGGAGGACATAGCTGACATAGTTTTTTTGTTTGTAAAATAACATGAGAGGTAGCTGCTATGTAGACGGGCTACCTCCCTGCCTTGGGAAGGAAGGGAGTAGCAAGGGAGGGGCAATCTCATATCTCTTTTAAAGGCTAAAACCATAAAATCACTATAGCAACTGGGGCAACACATGATTGGTCCCTTTAAAGGTCACACTATAATCGTAAGGTTGCTCACAGTGGTCATGGGGTTGCCTTAAGACCAGCTGGTCAGGGGGCTTTTAAAACTGGGTGTTGGTCACTGCTATTCTACTTGGAACTTCTGGTATTTTAATCACAGGTTCAACCAGACTATTATGTCTTATCTGAGTTGATTACGGCTATCTGGGCTGGGTCACTCTGTTTCCTGGGACAGACTTTTAGACTTTTAGTTCTTTGTTTTTATGGGGGGGGGTGCTCTGCTGAATACCTGAACTGAATGCCTGGGTCAAACCCTAGAACCCAGGGTCCTTCATTCCCCCATTTTCTTTTTGGGTTTTGTCTCTATCATGAGAATCTGGCAATATGCTCATGGCAGTAGTCTATCTAGAAGATGGTCTTGTGCCCCACCCCTGCAGGCCCAAACTGATTTGCAAGGTCTCTAAAGAGCAGCTGGGACCTGACCTGCAAAGCCAACTCTAGGCTGTAGGGACCTTTGGCCTTTACAAAAAGATTTGTCTCTTATGCTAGGTTTTTTTTTAACTTAGCATTTTAACCTTTTAGGGGTTTGGGGTTTGGGGCGTAGTAGGTCCTCTTTATTACTGCTTCAAGCTGACATTGGGGTGTTGTTCTTAGGGCCCCAAAAGGTTGAAAAGCTAGTAAAGGAACTAGGATCCAGAGCTTCTGTCAGGAGGACATAGCTGTCTGATCCAGTAGCCAAGGGACAGGAAACAGTCCACATTGGTAGAACAGGTTCACAGGCTTCCAGCAAGTCCAGAGCTCCTAGTCAAGTGGAAATCTCCAACGGGTCCCAGAGTGAGGGTTCAGGGGCACCCTAAAATCCTGGACGAGCCCCCACATGATAGACCCCAGACTCAGGGTACTATCCTCGGGAAGGGGGGCCCCAAGAACCCAGACTTTAGGCTGTTGATGTAAAATAACATGAGAGGTTTATTTGGTCTGTAGACTGGCTACCTCCATGCCTGGGGAAGCAAGGGAGTAGCCGATGTTTTTCTTTGTTATGTACAGAAGCTCCATTTTCATTTCTCAGGCATGTGTGGTAAAGTTTGGGCACCCTTTCTAGAATAAGAGGAGTCTGGATATTTTGTGAGTTTGTGTTCTGAGGACTTAGAATGCCTCTCTTCCCCTTGCTTTCTCCTGTAAAACTCACAGAATTGCTTTAAATATCAATGTCATAATGATCTCATCTGTGACCTTCATCGACCTTGCTTTGTTGCCACATATGTGCCCAGGTGGCCTCATGGCTTTAGATTGTCACTATTGTCTTTCAACTGATTCCTCTGACAAAGGTGTAATCTCTTGTACAAGTGCATCCTAGAAATCACAATGCCATCCAATTCATGAACAAAGTGAAATATGCTCCAAACGTTGACAACAAACACATCAGCATTCACTGACATATTTAGAATAAAATATTAAATGTTTAGTCTGAGATTAGAATCTCTCAAAATCCCTGCTATCAATTCATCTCAAGTCAGGGTGGAGAATATTAACTTTTCTGGCTGTTCAATGCTTGCTTTCCTGGGATCCCTCCTTTTTAAGTCCTCTTATCCAAGCTTTAAATTGTATTTGAGACAAACTCCTGATCTAATAAGTGATTCCTTCTACTGAAGTGACTGTCCGAGGAGGAGGGAGGGGGCTCATCTCCACATTATCTCAGGGAATGCTATAGGAAATTAATTGAAAAGACAGACTAGACTTGTGTTTATCTAGATGAATGATACCATGATGAGTCTAATACCCAGTAGCCTTTAAGAGGTTACAGTCATACACCCCATTTTTCTAAAAGCAAATAAGCAAGTAAATAAACAGTCCAAACCAAAAATGATTATTGATCTTTGCTGTTTCATATTGGGATAAACTTAAGATCAGCTGTTTGGGATGTACTAGTTTGCAACCTGGACCCTTTATAGCTGGAATTCCTAAGCTGTTAATGATAGCTGTTATACTTAGATTACTTAGATGTTTATACCTCTCTATATCTGCCAGCTTTACAATCACTATATTTGAATTAATTATGTGTAATATTTCAAAATACAACAGAGAAAATTTAAGGATGGATATTCCAATTAGGAATTATAATGTTATTTTAAAGCAAAATACATGCCCATATTTGAAAAGTGGAAATGCATCAAAAGTAAAAAAAAACAAAAACAAAAAACAAACAACCTTTACAAACACTAGTTACACTGTTGCAGTTACAATGCTGGGTAAATGAAGACAATTTTTTTTTTGTCTTCTAGTTTTGAGTTTCCCTATGTAAACCAGGCTAGCCTTGAAAAACAACTAAATTACCTCAGTTTCTCTAGGGCCGATGTTAGAGGAATGTATTGTCTCCAGGGTTTGACATACATCTGAAAATCCCATCTATCTCATTGGTTCAATTAAAAAGTTAGCTTAGGCAAAGACTCACCCAGGGTTCTGTCATGATCCTCCAGCCTGAGGATGGACATCGATGCCTCAGCATTTCTGTGTCTCTAGGAATTAATGTCCTTTGATCTTTCTGGACCCAGGGACCAGCTTCGTCTGGGCCAGAGGAAAGAATAGGTCCTGAGGATCACAGAGCCTCTTAGCAGCTCTCTGACTTAGTCAGGGAGAGGCTTCTGATTTAATGAAGCTCCATCACACAGCTGAGGGGATCAAAGATCTTACGGCCATGAACTCACCTGGACCTCTGTGGTGCAGACAGGCTCTGCAGCAGCTCTGGGAAGGTGACCCTTGCTAGGTCATATTTGTATTGTCAGGGTTTGTGGGGCTCTTGGCTGATGTCAGGTGTTGCAGACTTCAAGTTTCATGTTGTCACAGTGTCAGGGGAAGGAAGGCCTCTGCAGAGCCCCAGTCCCTGATGTACAGCTTCCCCCTCTCTCCACAATTACTATGTCTAGTTTAGCGCAGAAGTTAGTTCAAGTTTAATTAGGGTTTAATTATTTTGGGAGACAAGGATGTGAGATGAGAAAATGAATAACTAACCATATTTCTGTGTACAGAACTTCCCACATCTCCTGACTGTTTTTCACCTTTCCAAAGAGACAAGCTGTGACCTGGCAGGGACCATCTACTGACACACAGACCAAGTCACTTGCTTCTCTGTCTTAAATCTATTGTTAGACTGGAGTAGAAAACTGATGCTCAGCAGTGAGGTTTCTGTTTCCCTGAGCAATTCACAAACATTAGAACGAGTTTAGAGTCCCTTGTTCTACCTGTGTCCACTAGTAGTGAAGGTCTTTGCTGTAACTGAGTCTTTCATTCCTGCACATTAAAAATCTCATGGAACTTGAAATCTGAATGTCTCCCCAGCCTTGGCATTAATCCAAAAGTAACATGTACCTAACAAAAAAACTCACTAAGGACACTTTTATAACTTATGTTTGCCAAGAGTTGTCTTTCTATGTCCTTTTCATTCTAGTTTCTAGGAGGCCCTTACTATCCTGGTTGCAAAGCGATGTAAATAAATGTGCAAGGCTGAGATTAGAAGTGATGGCGTTATCATGTTGCTCTTGAAGAGAAAGCACCACTGGGTTTCCTTGAGAGATGAGTTTGAGGTCACTGGTCTCCCTCTGTATCCTGCATAATGATGTCTTCATACCTGTGGGTGCAGCCGACACACAAAAGGATCTTAAAATGCTTCTTTTGTAAATGGAATGACAGCTTTTGAGAAAAGCAGGATTTTCTTTCTTTTCTTAGCCTTTGAAATTTGTTTTTTTTTTTTACTTTAAAAGTTTTTTTTCTATGTATACTCCAGCTTGCCCTTTCTTCCCTCCTCCCTGCCCCTCCCAGTCCTCCCTCAGTCTCCTCCCACACCATCCCTATTCATTGCTGGAAGAAGGTTCTATAATGACACTTTGGGTGGTCATTCATTTGATTATAGGGGAAGTCCTGTTTAGACAGCCTCTCCACTAGTGGTTGGAGTCCTAGCCAGGGACATCCTGTGAGTTCTTGGAGGTTTCCCTAGCACTCGTCCTCTTTCCAACCCCACAGTGGCTCCCTCTGTCAAGATATCCATCTCTTTTTCCTCCCTCTTTGTTGCTCTTCTCACTAGACCATCTCTCCTCACGATTTGTTTTCATCTCTCCTTGGTCCATACCTGTTATGATCCCAATTTACTCAGGAGATCTTCTCTATTTTCTCTTGCAGGAGGAATCTCTGGATGTCTCTCTTAAGTTCCTTCTGATCCCAAGCTGTTCAGGTGTTGTGAGTTTCAGCCTGGATATTTTTTACTTTTTGTCTAAAATCCACTTATGAGTGAGTACATGTCATGTCTGTCCAGGCCTGAGTTACCTCACTCAGGATGATATTCCCCAAATCTGTCCATTTGCTTGCAAATTTTAGGATGTCTTCTTCTTTTTTTTTTTTTTTCTGCTGAGAAGTAATCTATTGTGTAGATGTACCACAATTTTTAATCTATTGTTTAGTTGAGGATCATCTAGCTTGTTTCTATGTTCTGGTTATTACAAATAATGCTGATATGAACATAATTGAGCTAATGCCCTTTGAGTAAGAACGTGCATCCTTTGAGTAAATGCCCAATAGTGGTATTGCTGGATCAATGGGGAAGATTGATTCCCAGTTTTTTGATTTCCAAAATGGCTGTACAAATTTACACTCTCATCAACATTGGAGGGGTATTCCCCTTGCTCTGCATCCTCCCTAGCATAGCCTGTCATCCCTGGGTTTGTTTGTTTGTTTGTTTGTTTGTTTATCTTAGCCTTTCTGACAGGTGTAAAATGGTATCTCCAAGTTGTTTTGATAGGCCTTTCTCTGATGTCTAAGGATGTTGAGCAATTCTTTAAGTGTCTTTCAGCCATTTGAAATTCTTCTGTTAAGACTTCCCTTTTTAGCTGTGAACACCAACTTTTAAACGGGTTATTTATGTTTTTGGGCTCTAGTTTCTTGAGTTCTCTATATATTTTAAAGATCAGTCCTCTGTCACTTGTAGGGTTGGTTAAGATCTTTTCTCATTTTATAGGCTGTCATTTTGTCTTATTTACTGTGTCCTTTGCCTTCTCAGTTTCAGGTGGTTCCATTAATTAATTGTTATTCTTAGTGTCTTTGCTACTGGTGTTATATTTAGGAAGTGGTCACCTGTGCCAATGCGTTGGAGGGTATTTCCCACTTTCTTTTCTATCAAGTTCAGTGTGGCTGGGTTTATGTTGAAGTCTTTGATCCACTTGGATTTGAATTTTGTGTAGGGTGATAGACTTGGATCTACTTGTATTTTTCTACATACTACCATCCAGTTATGCCAGCATCATTTGTTGAAGATACTATCTTTTTTCCATCGTATATTTTGGGCATCTTTGTCAAAGATCAGATATTCATATGTGTGTGTAGATTAAGGGTGGGCTCTTCAGTTCGATTTCACTGATTCACAAGTCTGTTTTTATGCCAGTACCAGGCAGCTTTTATTACTGTAGCTCTATAGTATAGTTTGAAGTCAGGGATAGAGATGCCTCTTGAGGTTCTTTTGTTGAGCAAAATTGTTTTGGCAATCCTGGTTTCCTTTTTATTCCATTTGAAGTTGAGTATTGTTCTTTCTAGATCTGTAAAAAATTGTGTTGGGATTTTGCATTGAATCTGTAGATTGCTTTTTGTAAGATTGCCATTTTTCTATGTTGATCCTACCTCACCAGGAGCACGGGAGTTTTTTTTCATTTCCTGATATCTTCTTCAATTTCTTTCTTCAATGACTTAAAGAGTTTGTTAAACAGGTCTGCCACTTCTTTGGTTAGAGTTACCCCAAAATATTTAATGCTATTTGCAGCTATTATAAAGGGTAATTTTTCCCTTATTTCTTTCTCAGCCTATTTCCAATTTGTGTATAGGAAGGACATTGATTTTTTTTTTGAGTTAATCTTATGTCCTGCTACATTGCTCTAGTTGTTTATCAGCTGTAGGAATTCACTGGTAGAATTTTGGTGGTCAGAGGCGAGTCTTCCGGTCCCTTGTCGCGGCGACGTGGCGGGTCCGTACGGGTTGGTACTTTGGCGGCTGGGCTCGTTGCTAAAACTTCCTTTTATAAGAAATTCTAACAAAATAAACCTTATTTAATACATGCCTCTTGGTGGCGGGTTTCTACCGTGATAATTTTGCTTCTATTTCAATTTTTAAATCTTGATATGTTTCCTTTTCCTGTTTAATTTCTTTTCCTTGGATATTTATTTTCTTTCAGGGGTTTGTTAATCTTTTCCAGTATTTTTTTGTTTGATTTTCTTCTATTTCTTTTCTTTTTTTTTCTCTTCCTTTTTAAGTTTTTTTTTATTATTATGAATAAAGAAGTCACACTTTCTATCCTTGTATATCCTTATTCAAAGTCTCTTCCCCCTCCCACCACATCAGGTCATTCTCTCTTCTCCACAACTCCCCATCCCCTCCCTGGGCAGGCAGCAGGCAGTCCCAAGGTCCCACTGTCCCAGTATTGCTTAGTTCAGCCTCTACTCCTGGCAAATCCAATTTTCTCCCCCCATCCTCAAGACTGAGTCAGGTGTTCCTCTAGGGGGAGTGGGATCCAAGGAGTCAGTCCAAGGTGTTTCTGATCCCAAGCTGTTCAGTGGTTGTGTTTGCAGCTTGGGCATGTCTTCTATTTCTTTAATGTAATTTTTAATATTCTCTTTTAAAACTTTTATTATGTTCAATAAGTTGTTTTTAAGATTGTTTCCTTCTGTTTATTCTGCATTGTCATGCTCAGGTCTTGTTATAGAATAAGATTCTTTTGATGGTGCCATGCTGTTCTTTATGTTGTTATATATGTTCTTGCACTGGCATCTGCCCATTTCTTCCATGGTTCACTGCAGGATTTGTCTGAATCTTAGAGAGCTGTTCTAGGTGTGTGTGTGTGTCTTAGGAAGCCTCTCTTGGTCCAATCTGGGTTCTTGGTCCACTCGGAGGTAGAGTATTCTCTTAGTGTCTGTCGTGTGCGACCTTGCCAGCAAGGAAGACGCAACACCAGATCCTTCTCTCTGCAGTTTATTTGGACCTTTCAGATATCTTCTTGTCTTTCACTCACTCGCTCATTCTCTCACTCACTCACTCACTCACTCACTCACACTCTCAGATGAACGACCAACGACCCGGAGGGGGGGGAGTCTGCTTGTGGCTAAATACCCTCTGGGCCTCCAATCCAGGTTAGCCACGTAGACATCGCCCATAGGTCCTGAGGTGCAGAAGCAAGCCACCATCCTCACCTACAGCCAATAAGGAGTTGTTTACTCCTGAGAGTACTTACTGTCAAAAAGGTGGAAGGCAGAAACCAGTGCCAACTTTAGGGCGTGGTACAATGCAGCTCTCCACAGATCCCCCTTCTTTATTAAGAAAAAAATCAGGCAGAAGCAGAGGTCTAGTCTCTGAAGTGCAAAAGGAACATGCACAGGTATCGCTCTGGGTGTCATCCACCCAGACAATTCCTGACCCGTCCGACACCCTTTTCACAGAGGCAGGCAGTTGGGTGTCAACCTGCATGCAACCAGACATACTCCTCACGAGTTCCCATAAGCCAGAGTAGTCATGTGCAGTGCTAAGCTTCGAATCCTGCAAAACATTCCTAAGGCTTCTTCTTTAAGGAGACCAAGCAAACTTAGGGGGACTGACCGACTCTAATGGCTGAAAATGCTTGGACAACCATGGCTGCATTGCGACACTGAAGGAACCTAACATGGCAAATGCACCACAGGAAAACTAGGAATATCAGCACCATCAGGTTTGCCAGAGCTCCCATTCCCACCCACTCTTTCTGGTGATCCACAGCGGTGGAGAACCAGGACGCCAGTCCTTCTGCCAGGTCCGGCATCCACTCCAGTAGAATTCACGATCACCATGGTCACTCTCAGCTGGCCATCAAGTTTTCTAATTCACCAATCTAATTTCCTAAAAGATAACTCGCCAACTGTTTAGACAGATTTGCAGCATGAATAAAGTTCTGATATTGTACACTAGTCCCACACAATCCTGAAAACTTCCATTCACAGCCAAGCTAGGCTAGCTGCCAAAGAATATCAGTCCACTCTTGGACCAGGTCGATCCTTTGATTAATAACCATCAAGTCCCCTTTTTAACTGGGCAATAAGATTCTTTTGTATGTCTAGAGCCTATACTACATTAGCCAAGACCGCATTCAAAGTCTGCTCAGTTTGCACGATATGGCTCGTGGCTCCTATGGCAGCCAATGAAATGGCTGCGATTATGGCAAGCACTTATCTGCACCATCAGGGCCAGCAACAGGAGCTTCTGCATCGTCTGCTTGCTCCCTGGCCTCATTTACCTTTTCTGATTAAATCTTCCTGGTCATACGCTCTGGTACCCAAACTGGATCATTTTTATCCTGGGGGAAAATGCAAACAGACCCTCTCGCCCATGTTAAAACAGGGTCCGGGCCACACCAGGGGCCTGTGAGGATGTCTTTCCATTTCACCAGTCCTTTCTGCATAGTGCCTGGATTGGCGTGCTGGTCTGCTGCCGCAGCCCCATGAGCATCCAAATTTAAAAAATTAAGAGTGAATAGAGCTAGGGAAAGTCTTTCCTTTGGGGTACGGCCATGGCCTATTCCCCCTTTCTGTTTAATAAGACACTCCTTGAGTGTGCGGTGAACTCTTTCTACTATGCCTTGCCCTTGGGGGTTATAGGGCAGGCCATGGGTCAATTGCACTCCCATCTGTGCACAAAAGGTTGTAAATTGATGTCTGGTATATCCTGGGCCATTATCAGTCTTAAGCTGCATTGGTTTTCCCCAGGCTGCCCATGCCTCAAGACAGTGAGCGATAACATTACACCCTTTCTCTCCATTTAGGGTGGTGGCATGGATAATACCAGAACAGGTGTCAACTGACACGTGCACATATTTGAGGTTGCCAAATTCAGAAAAATGCATCACATCCATTTGCCAAACTTTAAGAGGAAGCAAACCCCAGGGGTTAATTCCCAACAACGGGGAATGCTGAACTCCACATAATGTGAACAGTCCAAAACTATTTTCTTGGCCGCTTGCCTAGAAAGTTGAAATTTACTTTGCAAAGTTCTGGCATTAACATGGTATAACTGCTGAAATTCTGTGGCTTGTATAATGGGTGTGGCAGTAAATATCCATTCTTGCCGTGTGGCGGCATCCACTAGGGCATTGCCTTTGCTCAGAGGCCCAGGTAAGCTAGTGTGTTGGGGAAAGAACTTCCTAGAGCGGTTCCTAATAGATCCTCTAACTGAGAGAATAAACCTGCAACTGAACTGAAAGACCTTATAGGACCTGCCACCTCAAGAATTTTCAAGGCATTAACAACATAAACCGAATCAGAAATCAAATTAAATGCACAAGAAAAGGTTTTAAAAACCTCTAATACTATTTGAAGTTCTGTTATTTGAAGGGTTCCTGGAGCAAATGACATTCTCTCTTCTAGATCACTCTTCATCAGAAGGCTGGCTTAAGTCCTAGAGTTTTATACACAAGGGACTTCACTGAAGCTGTAACTTAGACAGAAGAATATGAGAAACAATCAGAAGTTCCAGACCATCAGCTGTCTAAATACATGTCAGTACATTCATCCAGTCAAATAGTAAGTAGTCACTGACAGAGTTCCAAGGACATTCCAGATGGGTCAGCATGGAGGAAAAGACAAGACAGCAAAGTCTGAGTGCTTGTGAGATTCCACCGGCATCTGGTTCATGTTGACAAGACTCAGAGTCACTGGACAGGGAGTTTTTGTGAAGATGTCCCTGATCTATGGGACCTTCACACATGGGCTTCCTTGGGCTGGGACTCGAGTGACCCTGAGCTTTATTCTGGAGGTCGCTCTTGACGTAGCTTCACTCTTCCTCCAAGCTTACTCTGTGGCTGACTGTGCGGCTGTGCAGCTGTGCAGTTGTGTGACTGTGTGAATAGCCCCTGGTTCCTTCTTTTTTTGGTGAGTTGCACCACGACTGCAGCTAACCCTGCATTAGTCAGCGGGCCCCCCAACTCTCAGCACACCTTCATCCAGACTTCAAAAAAAATCCCTTATTTTTGTAAGGGGTAATAGCAATCAGCATTCCTTGGTACATTGCTCATATACTAGCTGCTTAATCAAAGGCATGACAGCATTAGGATCGCCAAAAACTCGGCCTGCAGCCTCCACTAGTCTGGTCACAAAATCAGAAAAAGGCTCAGTGGGTCCTTGTAGGATCTTAGTTAGGTTCTCACTCACCTCTCCTTTATTTGGGAGAGATTTCCAGGCTTTGATGCCAATCTTATTGACCTGCTCTTAGACTTGCGCAGGGTAGCCTGTCTGCTGATTAGCAAAATGGCCCTGTCCCAATAGCATGTCCCTATCCCATGCATGGTTCCCAGCTGCCTGGTTTGCTGCCACTTCCTCATTAGCAAACTCAATCAAAAATGATCTCCAATCTAAATATTGTCCTGGACTGAGGCATGCTCTAACAAGATGGCTCCAATCATTGGGCATCATGCAGTGTCTATTCAACGCCTCCACTTGTGCCAAAGTGAAAGAGGTGGTAATGCCATAAGTTCTTACTGATTTGGCCAATGACTTGATTACTTTAAAGTCCAGGAGCTCTTCATAACGATTCCCCTGGAGATCTTGGAACACAGGAAATGCTGACACCAGTTCCTGTCTCACTTTTCTCCATACTGCAGGGTTAAAGGTCTGTTTGCGGCTGCCAAAGCCACCCCCTCCATCTGAGTAAGCTGGGGGAGCAGACGGCAGGAGGCCACACTTCCCAGGAAGCAAGCACTCCCTCAGGGCTAGCCTCTTTCCCTTTTTTGAAACCAATTTCTTAGTTTCTCTTTCCTCTCCTGACTCCTCCAACCTTGATAGATCTTCTTCAGAACTACTGCTCTCAAGGCCCAAAAACTGAAAATCCTCTAAATCCCGGGAAGTGTTTCCCCTGGAATCTGATCCTTCAATTCTAAGGCCTCTCGCTTCTTCACTGTGTGCCCCGTCAGATCTTTTCTCTTTTAACTGTTCTAAAGCAGCCTGACCCCCTTCAATTGCCTCACAGCACCTCTGATTGTCCAAACAGCCTTGAATCACCTTACAAATGGATCTCATGCCTGCCTTTAGAATTCTCTGCTCATAGGCGAAGTCTAAATCTCACCCTAACTTCTCCCAGGAGGACACCGTTAGACTGCCCGTGATAGCAAACCACGGAGCTGCAACATCACATTCCTTTAAAAATCTCTCTAATGTGCTTTCCTTAATTTCCAGGCCCTTAGTTTGTAACAGCTCCTGTAGAGCCAGAAAAATTGGACATGAGGTTGAAGACCCCATCCTTATATGACCTTTACTCCTTATTTTAAAAAATCTTTTCTGAGCCTTTACCAACCAGCCCCAGCCTTGCTAATGCTTTTACTTTCACTTTTGAGCTCAAGTTTGCAATAATTGTTACTTTCACTTTAAGCCAAAATTGGCAACTGCTGTGTTACTTTTACTAGCTACCCACTAGCACCAAGAGGTTACCCTCACTCGTTGGTGAGCTCCCTCATCTATAGGTCGGAGCTACCCTGCTCTCACTTCGGATCCCAACTCACCTGGGACTTACCAGTGCACCCCCCAACTGCAGAGAGTTCTGAATCCTGTCATTCGATGGCGCAAGTTTAGTTCTTATCTTCCCGGATTTTGGCACCACTTGTGGCGTGCAACCTCTCCAGCAAGGAAGACGCAACACCAGATCCTTCTCTCTGCAGTTTATTTGGGCCTTTCAGATATCTTCTTGTCTTTCACTCACTCGCTCATTCTCTCACTCACTCACACTCTCAGACGAACGACGAACGACCCGGGGTAAATATCCTCTGGGACTCCAATCCCGGTAAGCCACGTGGACATTGCCCATAGGTCCTGAGGCGCAGAAGCAAGCCACCATCCTCACCTACAGCCAATAAGGAGTTGTTTACTCCTGAGAGCACTCACTGTTAAAAAGGTGGAAGGCGGAAACCAGCACCACCTTTAGGGTGTGGTACAATGCAGCTCTCCACAAGTGTCTTAGTCTGTTGTGGACCAGGGGTTTCTTAGTCTGCTGTGGTTCAGGTGTCTGTGAGTTTCTCGTTGTCCCAGAGGTTGTTGAAGTCACTGTGTGATGACGTGGGTTGGGAATAGGATGGTATATTGGCACTAGGATGTCTACCAGGCTTGGTTTTTCTTGGTGTTTGGGCTTGCATGGTGTTTTCCTGCTGGCTTGCATTTAGGAAGGAGTTGGGACCCAAGGGCTGTCTGTGTCCCTGGGTTGGTTTTCACAGACTAGTCTTTGCTTCTTTTGGGAAAGGTGCTACTCACCTCTTAGTCAGGTGTGGCAAATATTCTAATGTTCTAAGGATAATTTTTCAGTCCCAGAGTTGGAAAATCAAATTTTTAAAATTCTTGTTTATCCTTCTAATGGTCAATTTCAGGATTACTGAGTTGAACCTAGTTTTTTTTTTCCAACTTGCTTTTTCTTTTCTTATTTCATTTTATTATATTCCCATCATACAGTTCCAAATTTCAGGAACTGAACTACTTATTTTACCTATGTCCTTTGCACAGACACTTGGGAATTTATGTATCTTACCCATGCCACATTCACAGACACTTGGGAAATGAATTTATAGTTTTAAGTACTTTAACATCTCAAACTTTAATGGTCTATCAATTTCTACCATGTTTCTAATTTTATATCTTTAAAATCATTTACTTATTGTATGTGATGTCTGTGTCTATATTTGGGCACAAATGTGTATCATGCTTTGTTGAAGATTTGATTCAGTTTTCTCTGCTGTCTCTTCCTTTGAGAAGACAGATGAATCCTAGGGTTGCCCTTCCCCCCTCTGACTTGTGTGTCTTTGTGCCTAGACTTAATATTTCCCAAGTTATAGTTGAACCCCATACTGATTCTGTTCTTTAATATCATGTGGCATCTTCAGGCTTCAGTATTAAGTCAAGCTGCATAGTTTTACCATTTTTTATAGTGAGTTTATAGCGGAGTCCCATACATGATCAAATACTTTGAACAGTATTATAATTTTAGGCTTGTTTTTTTTCCTGTATTTTTATTTATTTGTTTATTACTTTTTGAATAAAGTCTCATTTTTTATCCATGTATCTCTTGTTCAAACTCCCTTCCCCCTCCTACATGTCCCTGTCACTTTCTCTTCTCCCTATCTCCTTCCAGCAATGGCAGGAAGTACCAAGGTCCTAAGGTGGCTTAGTGCAGCATCCACTCCAGGCAAATCTGCTTTCCTCATCCCAACAACATCAAGACTGGATCAGATGTTCCTCTGGAGGGAATGGGCTCCAAGGTGTTTCATCCCAAGCTTTTCAGTGGTTGTGGTTTTCAGCTTGGGTGTGCTTTGCTTTATGCTTAAAGTCCACTAATGAGTAAGTACATCCCCTGCTTATCTTTCTGGGTTTGTGATACCTCGATCAGGAGGATATTCTCCAAATTCATCCATTTGCCTGCAAATTTTAGGATATCATTTTTTCTTTCTGCTGAGTAGTACTCTATTGTGTAGATGTGCCACAGTTTGTTAATCCATTCTTCAGCTGAGAGGCATCTGGGCTGTTCCAGGTTCTTGCTATTATAAATAATGTTGCTATGAACATAATTGAGCTAATGTGTTTGGAGTGAGACTGTGCGTCTTTAGGGTATACACCCAGAAGTGGTATTGGTGGATCCTTGGGGAGATTGATTCCCATTTTTCTGAGAAACCTCCATACTGCATTCCAGAGTGGCTAAGCAAGCTTACACTCACACCAACAATGGGGGAGTGTTCCCCTTGCTCCACAACCTCTCCAGCATAGGCTGTCATCTGTGTCTTTTATCGTAGCCACTGTGACAGGTGGCAGGTGGTATCTCAAAGTTGTTTTGATTTGCATTTCTTTGATGGCTAAAGATGTTGAGCACTTTTTCAAGTGTCTTTCAGCCATTTGTAATTCTTCTGCTGAGAATTCCCTTTTTTACTTCTGAATCCTATTTTTTGATTGGGTTATTCAAGGTTTTGGGCTCTAGATTATTGAGTTCTCTATATTATTTTAGAGATCAGTCCTCTGTCACTTGTAGGGTTTGTGAAAATCTTTTCCCATTCTGTAGGCTGTTGTTTTATCCTATTGACAGTGTCCTTGGCTTTACAGTAGCTTCTCAGTTTCAGGAGGTCTCACTTATTGATTGTTGTTCTTAGTGTCTGTGCTACTGGTGTTATATTTACAAAGTAGTCACCTTTGCCAATTCATAGAAGGGTATTTCCCACCTTCTTTTGTATCTGCTTCAGTGTAACTGGGTTGAGGTCTTTGATCCACTTGGATTTGAATTTTGTGCAGTGTGACAGGCTTGGATCTATTTCCATTTTTCTACACACTACCAACCAGCTATGCCAACATCATTTGTTAAAGATACTATGTTTTTCCATTGAATATTTTGGGCCTCTTTGTCGAAGATCAGGTGTTCATAGGTTTTGGGGTTAATGCCCAGATCCTCAATTCTATTCCATTGATCCACAATTAGTTTTCATGCCAGTACCATGCTGTTTTTATTACTGTAGCTCTATAGTTTAACTTGAAGTTGGGGATTGTTATGCCTCCTGAGGTTCCTTTTTGGAGCAGAATTGTTTTGGCAGTACTGGCTTTCCTGTTATTCCAAATGAAGTTGAGTACTGTTCTTTCAAGGTCCGTAAAATATTGTGTTGGAATTTTGATGGGTAGTACATTGAATGTGTAGATTACTTTTGGTAGAATTGAAATTTTTAGTATGTTGATCCTTCCTATCCAGGAACATCGGAAAACTTTCCATTTTCTGATATCCTCTTTAATTTCTTCCTTCAGTGGTTTAAAATTTTTGTCAAACAGATCTGTTACTTCTTTGGTTATAGTTACTCCAAGATATTTAATGCTATTTTCAGCTATTATAAAGAATGATGTTTCCCTTATTTCTTTTTCACCCCTTTTATCTTTAGTGTATAGAAGGGCTACTGATTTCATTGAGTTAATCTTGTATCCTGCTACATTGCTGAAGGTGTTTATCAGCTGTAGTAGTTCCCTGGTAGAATTTTGTGGGTCACTTATGTATACAATCATATCATCTGCAAATAGAGATAGTTTGACTTCTTCTTTTCCAATTTGTATCCCCCTAATCTCCTTTTGTTCTCTTATTGGTTTAGCTAAAACTTCGAGAACTATATTGACTAGATAAGGGGAGGGAGGACATCCTTGTCTAGTTCCTGATTTTCATGCGATTGCTTTGAGTTTTTCTACACTAAGTTTGATGTTGACTGTTGGCTTCTTCTAAATTGTCTTTATTATATTGAGATATTTTCCCTGTATTCTTGATCCCTCCAGAGCTTTTATCATAAAGGAGTTTTGGATTTTGTCAAAGGTTTTTTCAGCATATAAGGATATGTTCATATGTTTTTTTCCCTTTAGTTTGTTTATATGATGGATCACATTTATGATTTTTCATATGTTGAATCATCCCTGCATTTTGGTGATGAAGCCTACTCGGTCATGGTGCATAATATTTTTTATATATTGTTGTATACGGTTTGCCAAAATCTTGTTGAGAATTTTAGCATGGGGCTGGAGAGATGGCTCAGCCGTTAAAGGCTAGGCTCACAACCAAAAATATAAGAGAATTTTAGCATGAATCTTAGCATGAATCAATATTCATGAGGGAAATTGGTCTGTAGTTCTCCTTCTTTGTTGTGTCTTTGAGTGGCTTGGCTATTAGGGTAATTGTGGCCTCATAAAAGGAATTTGGCAATATTCCTTCAGTTTCTACTGTGTGATATAGTTTGAGGATTAATGGTATTAATTCTTCTTTGAATGTCTGGTAGAATTCTGCACTGAAACCATCTGGACCTGGGCTTTTTTTTCTTGAGAGGCTTTTAATGACAGCTTCAATTTCCTTAAGGGTTATAGGTCTATTTAGGTAATTCATCTGGTCTTCATTGCATTTTGGTAAATGGTAACTGTCCAAAAAGCTGTCCATTTCTTTTAGGTTTTCCATTTTTGTAGAATATAGATTTCAAAGTATGATCTGATAATTCTCTGGATTTCCTGGGGGTCTGTTATTATGTTCCCCTTTTCATTTATGATTTTGTTGATTTTGATACTCTTTCTCTGGTTTTTGTTTAGTTTGGATAAGGGCTTATCTATCTTGTTGACTTTCTCAAAGAACCAAATCTTTGATTCATTGATTCTTTGTATTGTTCTTTTTGTTTCAATTGTTGATTTCAGCTCTAAGTTTGGTTATTTCCTGCTCTCTGATCTTTCTAGGTGAGCTTGCTTCTAATTGTTCTAAGGCTTTCAGCTGTGCTGTTCTCTAGTGTGGGATTTCTCTAGGCTTGTCTTTTTTTTCTATTATGAATAAAGAAGTCACATTTTTCTATCCCTGTATATCCTTAATCAAGGTCCCTTCCCTCTCCCACCAGATCAGGTCATTTTTTCATCTCCACATCTCCCCATCCCCCTCTCCTGGGCAGGTGATCCCAAGGTCCTGATATTGCTTAGTTCCACCCCCCACTCCTGGTAAATTCACTTTAGGTTTTTTATATAGGCACCTAGTGCTATGAATCTTCCTCTTAAAACTTCTTTCATTGTGTCCCACAACTTTGGGTACGTTGTGGATTCATTTACATTAAATTCTAGGAAGACTTTGATTTCTTTCTTAATTTCTTCCTTGACCCAGAGGTGGTTCAGCTGAGTGATGTTTAGTTTCCATGAGTTGGTAGGCTTTCTGTGATTTTTTGATGTTGTTGAACTCTAACTTTGGGCCCTGGTGGTCTGATATGATACAAGAGATTATTTTCATTTTTTTGTACCTGTTGACATTTGCTTTATGGCCAATTATGTGGTCAGTTTTAGAGAAAGTTCCATGAGGAGCTGAGAAATGTGTATATTCCTTTGCATTTAGGTGGAAGCCTCTGTAAATATCTATTAAATCCATTTACATCATAACCTCTGTTAGACTCCTTATTCTCTGTTTAGTCTCTGTCTGGTTGACCTATCTAGAGTTGAAAGTGGGGTATTGAAGTCTCCCACTATTATGGTGTGAGAATTGATGTGGGATTTCAGTGTTAGCAGTGTTTCTTTTACATAGGTAGGTGCCCTTATATTAGGGGCATAAATATTCAGGATTGAAATCTCCTCTTTACGAATTTTTCCTGTGATGAATAAGTAATGACCATCTTGTTAGCTTTTAATTGCTTTTAGCTTAAAGTCTACTTTGTTCGATATTAGAATGGCTATACCAGCTTGTTTCTTAGGGCCATTTCATTGGAAAGTCTTTCCCCAATGCTTTACTCTGAGTCTGTGTCTGTTTTTAAAGTGGAGGTACATTTCTTATATGCAGCAGAAGGATGGTTTCTGTTTTCATATATATTGTGTTAGGGTGTGTCTTTTCATAGATGAAATGAGTCCATTAATATCAAGGGATATTAATGACCAATGATCAATATTTCCCATCATTTTTGGTAGTAGCTAGTATTTCCTTTATTTCGGGGGGGTTTCTTCTGTGGGCTTATCAATTATCTGTGGTTATATGGTGTTTCTGGTTTCCTTAGGTTGGAGTTTTCTCTCTAGGGCTTTTTGTAGGGTGGGATTAGTGGTTAGGTATACTTTAAATCTGGTTATGTCATGAACTATCTTGTTTAATCCATCTATGTTGATTGATAGTTTAGCTGGGTGTAGTAGTCTAGGTTGGCATCCATATACTTTTAGTGTCTGTATAATGTCTGACCAGGACCTTCTTGCTTTCATATCCTTCTCATGCCTCCAATGGAGTTGAAGATTGAATAGTTATAGCTTTTCTTATTACCAAACTCAGGAAAAAACTCACAAAAGAGGTATAGAGTATATAAGGTGGAGAGACATAAAAGGATATTTTGAAGTTTGTAATAAAAGTTATAATAGAAAGTGAATTAGGTTTAAAACTTTGAATATAACAAGATAATATAGAAAACAGAGAAATTTTCTGAATTTGTCAAATAAAAAGGGCTGGACATTGTGAATTCTTACCTGATATTAGTTCCTAGTGAATATAATTATACTGCATTAAAGTTAAAACCTTTCCCTTATAATTAGACAAAAGAGGGGGAATGCTGTGGAATAATCCATTTGTATACTGTAAAGATGTGTTGCTCTCACTGTTAATAAAACTGATTGGCCAATGCTAGGCAAGATTTTTTGAGGCAGAGAGAATGTTAAGGGAAGGGTGGAACTAGAGGAGGTATCATGAAATGCAGAACAAGCAGAATGTGAACTATATAGATGAGCTAAACAAGCCTCAGGGCAGTACATAGATGAATAGAAATGGGTTAATTTAAGTTATAAGAGATAGGTTCCAGCAAACTAGAGCTACAAGCTGAGCATTTATCATAAATAGTAAGTCTGCATGGTTATTTGGGAATCCACTGGTAGGACAAAACTGATTAGCTGTCTAGAGAAGAAACTGCCTGCACAGGCTGGTCTGTAGGTGTCTTTTACACACCTGGGATGAATGGCACAATGCAGGCCTGTGAGGATCCAAGATGACCTGTGGATTTGCTTTTTAAAACTAAATGTAATGCATTTTTCATTGTTAATATTAATAGATTAATCATATTCTTCAACATAATTTATTGTGATATTTACATACTGTCTCTATCATGTATTGATGGTGTGCTTCTATGACCCTTTCTACTGCCAAAAGTGGTGATCATGAATGACGTTTTATAGACCCAAGAGAATATTGGCTATTTCATGAAAGGGAACCCAAGACAGAGAAAAAGAGGTGCAGCTTTAAATATTCTTTAGCCTCATTATTAGCTAATCATACTCATTCCATTGTGAGTGAGAATCAACTCTTATGTACTGAAATAATCTTAGTAGATCTGGTATTATATTCACTGAAAGAAAATGATTAACTTTTTTTTATATTAGTATGCTAAAAGGATAGATATTTATCAATGCCTGATCTCTCTTACAGAGTATGACAACATTTAGTAAGATGTTCATCTCTCTGAATAAGTATGAAGGGGCTGATAACTGCATAACCAAGGGTTAGAAACTCTGGAACATATAGTATTTCAGAATAATTCTCTAAGAAGAAAGTAAAAATTAAACAAATAAAGCAATCTGCCCAATAAAAGAAAAGAAAACAGAGCATCAGAAGGAGGACACTCTGAGCAGCTCTCAGCTCAGGGGGAGTTCTGTAGAGAAGCTTGGAGTTCTGAAGGTAGAGGACTTCCTGGTGGTGCTTATGGAGAAGAAATACCATGTAGCCACTGGCCCCTCCCATGGCACCCTGAAACACAGCATCTCTCAAGACCATGAGAATGAGAAAAATCCATCTTGTAACCTGGCTTTCTGGCAGATAATAGCAATAGTTGTCACTTTTTTTATCTTGTGTTATGTTCACACTGTTGATATTTTTAATGTGATATGTTAAGTTTATGCTGATCAAGGAATTGAGCATCCAAAAGAAGAGCAGTGAGGAAAGAATGTGCTGTGGAGTCTTTAGGTTGAGCCTCTGCCACCTGGAGTGTCTGGGACTGATGGTGATGGCCTGGACCACAGTGAGGAGACTGCTGGTGCAGATGGAGAGGCCCCGGGACACTCTTGCCAGGTAAACAACAACTTTACAACTGTTATCATCTAAGAAATTTCCAAAATTAAAGGCTTCTATTGTCTTCTGCATCCCTTTTGAAAGAAGCATTATAATATTTGTGAGTGCCAAGTGAGCAAGAATTAAATGTATAGGTTTCTTCTCATTGCTTTGGAACATGTACATGTAACTCACAAAAACTAAGATGTTTCCTATAGTGCCAAGCCCAGTGAGACAGAGGAAGGCTGTTCCCCTTATAGAGTCCAAAGCCATTCTTATATTTGAGGCAGAAATACTTGATCCAGCAAATACCTTTTTGAAGAAATCAGTAAATCATGGTAAGTATTAGCAAAAAAATCTTATAAAAACACTTATGTTTCAGGAGAATAAAGACATTATTGTTCAGATTTATTGACACAGAACTTTACTGAAGACTTGTTTAAAAAATTTTCAAGCTATATATGTAAATAATACTATAAAATCTCATCTACCTTTTCAAATATTGATATATATAACATATATATGTATATATATAACATGTATATGTGTATATATATATATATACACATATATATATAAAACCTAAGTTCTATTTCAGCATAGTTAAAGTAACACCAATGGCCCCAATCTTAAATCCTCCAAGCATTTTATCTTTTATTCTATCACATTTCTGTAATCCAACCCTGCAAATTATTCTCATCTGTCTGTTGTGCCACAAACATTTGTGAAGTTATGTTTAACATATGTAATCGAATTTTGATATCTATAGCACCTCTTATTTGCCCAATATCCCATCATATCTTTCAGTGAGGATACTCGCATTTCCTATGTTTCTTCCCTCTTATTGTATTTGATGCTTTGAGTCCAACATTTCCAGATGCATATTGGAAACTAAAACTGATTCTATGGTTGTTTAATGAACCCCATAACTAAAAATATTAATATTATCACCCAAAGGCTAAGATTTCTACTAAAACAGGAAGTGAATGTGGTTAACCCCCCAAAGAATTGGGGCCTAGTATTAGGAGAAAGGCTTATCTCAAGTTTGAAAAGACCATTAGACTAAGACTAAGACCATTAGAAACATATGTATGCCTATTTTCTAACCTTTGTTGCATAATTTCTGTAAAGCTTATAACTACTTTTGGTCAATATATAGACAGACTGAAATAACTCTCCCCAGTGTTAGCCCAAATTCTTTAAGCATTTTTATTTGCATATACATATGCATATATAAATTTTATTTTCTCTTAATGCCAATAAAAATCCTGACCTAGAGTTAAACCATGCAACCGTGGAAGCAGATTTAGCTCTGATTATAGCAGAATTAGCAAAGACAATCAGGAATTAATTTGTTTTATTATCATCCATGTTCACATACTATAACAAACAATACTTTCCACTGTGGCACTTTCACACATATATACCTTGTGTTTCTCTCATAACTACCATTAGTGCCCTGCATTGTCCTTTTCCCTTCTAGTGCTTGGCATCTTACCCAGGGAATAATGCAAGAGAAAGACATAGAAATGAAATACAGAAGAAATGCAGGTGTTTTTATTTACGGATGACAACCCCTACTTAAACAACCACATAGACTATGCTAGAATACTCTTGAAGATATGGTGATTTCAGAAAGACACAGAACATATAATTAACACATAGCATCAACATTTTATAGTACTAAGAAAGAAAACAATAACTTTCACAATAATGACATTAAAATAAAACAAATCTTGCCAGTCAAAAAACCAAATGTGTAACAGAACATGATAAGGTATTATCTTTTCTTTTCCTCTGAATTGTTCTTGAAATTCTCTCCCCTATATTTTTTTTGACTCAACCTTCCTTTTCACTAGTTATTCTAAATTCTAAAGTATGGCTTATATAAAATGTCTTCTGTCTTCATCTCCAATGAATTGAGTTGCCTACAGGGAACATTAGTCTGTTTGCCTAAAGTGAAATTGCAAGTGCCACCATAATAAGTGTTAATTCTGAAATTTGACAGAAAACCCAGTTCCACCACTTTGACCACATTCAAGCAAGCTTTTAAAAAATATTAAATATTGACCATGATAAAATTTGAACAAGTTCACCACCTGGAAGCTTTTTAACTGTGTGGCCTGGAGACATGTGTTGTCACTGTTTATGTGGACAAAAGCCTTAGACCACCATGTACGTGTTACAGCTTTGAAGGGAATGGTATCCTAGTCATCAGAAGCTAGGTGATACCTGTAGGCATTACAGCTGTAAAGGGAAAGATATTCTTATCATTCGAAACCAGGCTATACCACAGTATGTGTTACAGCTAGGAAGGTAAAGGCATCTTGACCATCAGAACACAGACTGTACCTATAGCTCTAAAGGGAAATGTATACTGGTCATTGGAAATCAGGCAATTCCTATGGCTCTGTTCTGCTGGGGGATGGTTCTCTTGCAGGACTGTAGCAGTTTGCTCCACAGGGAGAACTGTTACTTCTCTGTTTCACCCTGCTAAGCCTGTTCCTCCTACAAAAATGTACCAGTTCTCCTTCTGCACCAGAGAGAGAGTTGTTACTCCTCTTCTCCTCTCCATGCTTGGGAAATGTTTTCCCATAAACCTCATTCAAGAGATTTATTGAGATGGGGAAATCCAGGAGACTGGCTGCCTCTGCCATGGTGGGTAGAAATGGCAGTTCCCACCTGAGCGTACAGGCCTTATATAGGATGGTTGAGTGGCGAGTTGTCTCATTGTGAGGATTTTCAGGGTGAGAATTGGTTGGGCTTTAGTACCTGAGCTTGGAGAAGCTCAGAGGAGATGGCTGGATTTCCTACTCAGGGATTTGTTGGTTTTCATGCTCAGTTGGTCAGGGGTCTAGTGTGTTCTTTTGGCTCCAGCTTCAAGGCCAAAGTGTGTTTCCTTAACTGGTCCTTTGGAACCAGTTGGCTGTGGTTTCAGGGCCAGTGTGTTGGCTGCAGTCTCAGCATCAGGATGTATTCCTTCAGCTCTGATTTCAGACTCAAAGTGTGTTTCTTTGGCTGTGATGCCAGGGTGCTTCTTCAGCTGGCTCTTTTAACCTTTGGCTCTAGTTTTAGGGTCAGGATTTTTTTTTTTGGATAGTTCTTTTACACTACACACCATAATTTACAATGAAGTTTTGTTATTATTTGTCAAGAGCTACAAACGTTCAGAATTCCATAATGTTACATTTTTCTTGAACAAGTGTTATTTTTCAACACTACATCTGCTAGAATCCCAGGAAGTTACCTGGTCTTTGGACAGGTAGGGCTTAGAGGTTAACTTCAGGTCTAACATTTCCTGTTGAATTGTATCCTGGATTAAATCCCTGACTCTATGAATGGTACCAGTTTATAGTTATATTTAATAACTATTAATTTAATGGTACCCAAGGAGGAATTATCATTTAGTTATTGTTTCAATGATATAAGGGCCCAGTAATTAATAGAAAGCAAAAGAACCAAAACACTATGCTGTATAGTAACAGTTTATTCTGCATAAAACAAGTAAAGTATCCTGTGATATTATAGAAATATTTTAGCTAATGACTCTACATGTTGATAAACCTGAGTCCATTTTTTTCACATCAATTTGCATTTTAGATAGCCACTTTGTCCCCTATGTGTGAGAGGATTTTGTTTTTGCTTTTTGCCTTAGCAAATTTCAACCTGTTGTGGAGGTTGGGATAATGTACACTCTTCTGTAGGTATTTTCAGCTAAACTGGGGCATTTGTTATCAGGGCCCCCAAAGGCTGACAAACACAAACAAAAGAGTGCAAGGCGGGCATTTATCAGAAGAATCTGGATTTGCTGATCTAGGTTAAGAGCATAGAGCTATCAATTGGCTGGACTGGTCCATATCACCTTTTGACAAGTCCAGGGCTTACAGTCTTTTTCAGCTACTATTCCCTGGATAATGTCAGTCAGCCAACTGGAAATCTGCTGAAAAAAAGAGTAGATACTGTTATGCCCACATGTAAGAATTTCCACCAGAGAGGCTGAACACCTGGTTATGAGTGGGGATTTTATTGCTCCCTACAGAGAGAGAATGAGAACCCAGGTCAATCATCTAGCTCTTCACAGCAGAAGAGGATAAGAGAGCATTGCCCCAATGTGTTGGGGTTTTTAAAGAAAAACCTAACCCTAACCCTAACCCTAACCATTGGAGTTTTCTGGAGCGAATCCAACTTTTGAATCCATTGGCTGCTGCGGATGTTCACTCACAGACCTGGGCCCTGCCCCCTGAATGAATCCAGGTCCTTATAGAAACTAGGAAGCAGAAGTTATCATTTAGAAAGTTACAGAAATCATTACATTTGGAACTTTTAGGCCCATAATCCTATCTATGGGGAAGGAAAAGGCAAAAGATAGATATCTATATCTATATATCTCTATCTTTATCTCTATCTATCTATCTATCTCTCTATCTCTCTACCCTATCTACCTATCTATCTATCTATCTATCTATCTATCTATCTATCTACCTATCTATCTGAGAGAAGGAGAGAGGGGGGGGGAGAGAGAGAGAGAGAGAGAGAGAGAGAGGGAGAGAGAGAGAGAGAGAGAGAGAGAGAGAGAGAGAGAGAGAGAGATCGATCCTTAGGAGTAGAGGGAAACTTGTGTACTCATCTGGAGTCTTTTTGACTTGTGAAAGATGTATCCAAGGCTTATGGTTTCTTATTCTTTGAAGCTTACTAAAAGTTTAGTTAGCAAAGGAGATAAATGTAGTAGATATATTAGCATTAACATTGTACTGAAATCCATATTGTAGAAAAAAAGCAGTTTACAGGCATCTACATGTAAAACAGAACGGATTTACATCTTGGTATTATAGCAAAGGCTATGGATTTGGGCTAGAATTTATAACCTTTTTATGTTTAGACAACTTGGATATGTATTTTAGCCAAATGAGAAGCACTTTTAAGTCTTTATGTAGAAGACAGCTGAGGGAGATTTAAAATCCTGAGGTTGTGATTGAATAGCAAGTAGTCAGTATTGTACTGGTCCATCAGAGCCCTAGTTTTTCATGTCAAAACTTTGAGCCCTTGAAATCTCAGTGTAATAATATACCCTTATAGTTTATTTTTAAATATATTAACCCATATTTGAGACCCTTTGAACTCTTTTTACAGTCTCAGCCTCTTATATAACTTGAAACATTTTCTTCGAAGATTATAATTTAGACCTTACAGAATCTTTAATTATTTTCCAGAGACCTAAGTAGTTATTAGAGAATGGTTATTGTAAATCATTTTCTTTTACTAAAAGCTACACCTGAAACCAATTTTTTAATATGAAGCCTGTGAATAAGGCAAATTTGTCTGCACCTTTTCTACAAAAGAAATATTTAACTTTAACTTACTCATGAACTATGAAAGTAGCTGTAGCCCTAGAGGAAGGAGCTGACTGTATGCTGTTTTGTAGCTGACACAGCTGTAGATAACATAGTTGGCAGTGTCAGAAATCTGAGAATGACAAACCAGTATGATAGAGACTAGTCCATAGTTCCTTACCTAGACATATATCCCAGGTTCCCATTGTTTTCATAGCATTTTTTTTTTTTTTTTTTTTTTTTTGCAGAATTAGTGGAGCAGGAAGGGAGGAACTGACTTCACTTTGTCTAGGCAAAATGAAACAGTGAACTCTTCAGTGTCCTGCTTGTCTAGCGTATGGATCAAGCTTTGGCTGTACGTAAGGAGTTGGGGCAGTATTTCCCACTGGTTAGTGTTACTGCAGTCCAGGTGGAGACATCCTTTGTTTGGTTCATTGTCTTCTTGGAGGCTTTGGGGTCAATTTTAGGATCTGGAAGTATGTCTGTTGTATAAATTTAAATATCAAATATCTTAAAATATTCAGCAAATCTCTGACAGTTCGAGTGTCATTATCTGTTAAGTATAGTTTTAAACTTTTTAGGGCTTAATTATTTTTACCAGTTTATAATAATAAGAACAACTACTGATTTCAGGCTCCTATAGTATCAAGGTAAGATGTATAAACAGTCCATAAAGAGATTGAGAACTTTCCTGATCCTTACATAGTATATCATTGTAGAACATAACCATTCCAAGCATGACTGAGCTTACCAAAGTAAGGATATCTCAACAATATTAGCCAAAATGAGGTTAGACATATATCTTTAAATCAATCACCTTTAGCTTAAATAGACCTTAAGTAAGAATGATACTTTCTAAGCCAGTGTTTTCATGTTTTCTGTTTAGGTCAACTTCTTACTGTATCATAAGATAGGAATATATCAGTCTCTGGTGTTTAGCTGTTGTCTTAATTTTTAATTTCTTATTTTTTATGCATAACAATCATATATTAACAACGACTCTTTCATAAAATACATTAAAATTTAAGATGTTCCAATCATATAAACTTTAAAAATTTTAAAAATTTTAACATTTTTTAAAAGTGGAAACCTAATAATAGTTTATATGAAACTATTGTATATATTTCTATGACTGATTTACATATAATCTTTCAAATATTTTAACCTGCTTTGATATCTAGCATGTTTACATTTCTAAGTAAGTCTTTAGAATTCTTTGCAAATTTATAGCTTATAATACTATGCATTTGATCTTTTACATAAAATGTGAAACATATCAGTTTGCAAACATCTTTGTTTTACATGTTTGAACTAAATATCATTATCTCTAATATTAAAACTGCATTGAATAACAACCACCTTCTACAAAAACCCATTATCATGGCAGCAAATATTTCTTTATTCATTGCTCAATATTCCTCAAAGGATTAACATGATATATTTTTTTCCTGCTGTATGAAGAGTTAAGTGGGACTGTAGAGATGCCATGGAGCTTCAGAGATTGCAATCAGACTAATGATGACTTCATCATTCTAAAATAATTACAAACTCAGATTCATGGCAGCAGTGGTGCAGAGTATTATGAAAACATGAATTTTGATCAAATTTCTAGTTAATTTACATCTGATGAATGCTGGAAATGATCCAAAATTACATATGAAAAATTTGATTTTATATTTGCCATACACACATTTAACAATAGAGCTAATTTTCATATTTGCTTTGAGTAAACATTTTTGAAATCTATTTTTTAAAAAAATATTAAGTTTTTAAATTTTTTGTAAAACTCTAAATTTTTAAAAAAAATTTAAAATTTCTTAACTATTTATTTTAGTAATATCAAAATAAAGTACAATTTTTATTTCAAAAATGAAGAAACAGAGCATAACCATAATTTGCATAGGGAAAACCATGTTCCAAAAGTGTTAATAATCCAGTCTCTAAAATCAATACCAAATGGATTATTTATATGTTACAAAGTTTGGAGATAGCAAGACATGTTCTTATACATAAATGCATGGAAGTATAGCTTTAATACCTCATTAAACAAGCAATGTTTTAAATCCTATCTTTAATAAACCTGGTTCTTAAGACAAGACATGAATTATATAAAAGTTTTATCCCAATTTAAAAGTATCTTTTGAGACCTGTTATCTCTTTGGTTGGCTCATATCACAAAGGCCACTGCCCTCAGTAAAGATCGTGGGGAAGAATTTTTCAGTACTAGTCAAAATGGTCACCACACATGTGCCTGCCCTCAGTTAAGATGGTGGTGAGCAACCTGCTGTTTCCTAGAACAGCTCTAACCCCAAGTTACAAATTTTACGTTAACTTTTTGTTATAGACTTTTAACTGTACCTAATAAGTCATTAATCTATAGTTAAGGTAAAGAGAACAGCATAAACTCCATTTTGAAAAAGAATTTCCATTTTAAATTTCAGTGTTATTAAAGGCCAATGGTCCCATGGCAGATAGAAAGACCTGGGTCCAAGAGGCCACAGAGGCTAAACCCTATTCATGGACTACATGAAGAATGGTGGACTTGGGAACAGGCCAGGTAACCCCTTCATTATTGGCAATTCCAGAATGTACATATCCCTCGTTGAACCATGACTTGCTGACTAGAGTGAAAGCACAGATACATTTTTCTGTTAAAAGAGTTAAATTGCTCAACACAGATAGGAGGCCCATTAGTATACTGATGGCCAGTAACCTGGTTGAGGAGTACAGACTGCATTAAGTAGCCCCAAGCTTGGTGCCCAATTGGAGAAATTGCTCCAGGAGTTACCATGAGCCTGGGCCAATCCCGGGATGGGACTGACAGTGTATCACACCGCTGTGTATGGGGAGATCAAGCCGGGGGCAGATCCAGTCAAAATCTACCAGTAACTTATGTCCTTAGAAACCAAGAATGCACACTGCAACTGGCCTGATTTGAACAACACTTGTCTGTCCAATTCGGAAGTCACCTGGTATAAGAACAGAAGCAGCTTTGTGCATGATGGACAGAGGTATCTGTTCAGTACTTCAGAAGAAGTGAGATGGGCCAAACAGAAGCGTGCTGGCACCTCTGTTCAGAGGGCAGTAATTTGATAGACAAAACCGCTCAGGAGATATCGGTACAAACCAGCTTGATCCTGACTCCAGTTCTAATAGACCCAGGACGTTCACTCCAGCCTGAGACTCCCAAGTACACTCAAGAGGATGGTGCCCAGATAAAGACCCTCTTTATGTTACAGTGCTTGGAGATATGATGTTTGTCATCAGATTGCAAGGTAATTCTACCTGAACACTGGGGGCAAACATTGCTTCTAAAGATCCATCATTCCTCTCACATGGGGACTCACAGAATGCAAGGCTCTGAACTGACAGTTGGAAACCTACATGGGACTGAACTAGGCCCTCTGAATGTGGAAGACAGTGTGTGACTTGGGCAGATTGTGGGGTCTCTGGCAGTGGGACCAGGACTTACCTCTAGTGCATGAACTAACTGGCTTTTTGGAGCCCATTCCCTATAGAGGAATATCTTGCTCAGCCTTCATATGGTGGATGGGTTTAGTCCTACCTCAATGTGATATGCAGACTATATTGACTTCCTGTGGGAGTCCTTACCCTCTCTGAGAAGTGGATGAGGGGTAGGGTGGGGAGAAGCTGGGGGTTAGTAGGAGGAGGGGAGGGAAGGGAAACTGTGGTTGGTAAGTAAAATTAAAAAACTTTTAAATAAAACATAAAATCAAAAAAAAAAAGAGTTAAAACTATTCAATTGGTTGTTGCTAGGTTTAGTTACCAGCCAGTAGCAACAAGTGTTTTGAGAAAAGCCTATTGCCAGGCCAAAGATCATGGATAGAGTTAGAACGTGGAGACCCAGGACTGGACTCTCAAAGATACAAGAAAGAGGGAGACTGATGAGAACAGAACAACCTACATTTTGAAGAAATTGGCCAAGGGTCAACTTAGCTCTACTCAGTTTCATAGAGTTTTAAAAATAACCACAAATGACCCAGAATAGCTCAGGGTCCTGATCAGGGTGACCTCACCCAGATGCACCAATGTATAGAAAGTTTTAGTAAACAATAACTGTGGGGCTCTAAATGTCCTGGAAGCTGTGGATGGAAATTCTTCAAATTCCCTTAGACCTGAACTCCTTGCTTTTCCTTTAAAAATCCTCCACTGTGTGTGTCTGGGGGGGGCAATGATATCCACCTGCTGCATCAGAGTGCTGAGATTTGGCCCAAGCCTAGGCTTGTAACCAATAAAACCCTTTGTGTCTGCATCAAATTTGGACTCTTGTGGTCTTGTGGATGGGGGTTTTAAATTGGGTACAACAAAGACATATAAGACACAGCACATTCACATATTCAAGTCCAGTCAGAAACAAACATGAGGTGGCCACATACATCTATACATCAAATTGAACCTAAGGCAATTTTGTGTGGCTGTTTGTAACAAAACTTACAGGTGGGGCTGCATCAGTGGCAATGGGATGTGAGACCTGAGGCTCCTCATTGTCTGAAGTCTCCACATTTCACACTCCAAGTTATAATACACAAAGACAAGAAATAAGCACCAGGAAAACTAAGAGCCAACAATAAGAAACATGGAACAATGACATTTAACAGTTAGAGTTCATCAGTTTTTCCTGTACAACTTGGAACCTATGAAGCCATCACAGTGAGCTACCCTAGATTTCCCCAGCCCCAAATCACACTGGACCCAGCCCCTAGTATCCTAATGTAAGGACTTGGCTTCATTCTGGGTGCAGGGTCCAGGTCTGTGAGTGAACTTCCACAGCAGCCAATGGATTCAAAGGTTGGAATTGAGCTAAAAAACTCCAATGGCTGCTGCACCTTACCCCTTTGCCCAATCCTGAAACATCAAGACATGTTGCATCTTGATTATATAGGTTTTTTTCCCAGGTGCAGGGCAGTGGTTGGGAGGGCTCAGGTACCTACGGATGTTTCCTAGTCCTGTAAATTTTAGTCAGGTGGGAAGAAGGCATCGAACTTGAACTTTCCAGTCTGCCCAGGTCTGCTGTAGTATGGGAACATATCTGTAGGGGACAGGGTGCCCCATACTTGTGACAAAAGCCATGGGACACACAATTTCTTCCTTTTCTTTGGACTTACCTCTTTTAACTCATTGCCCAGATATTAGTGTTCTTGGTCTTTTGTGGTGTCTGTGTTTCTTTGTATGTGTAGCCCTGCTTGTAAATAGTGCCAGGAAACAAATAATATCTTCTCCATTGGACTTACTTCTAACTCACCTCCATGAGTTAATATACATGCTCATAATCTTTCAGTTATGATTAAAAAGTCTAAATTTGCCACTTTTTGCAGGTTGAAATGGCAGGCACTCAGTGTGGACTGGCCTCCAGGAGGAACCTCCAATTTGGCCCACATAGGGGCAGTAGAAGAAATGATCTTCAGACATCGAATACGGCACCCTGACCAAGTGCCATACATAGTGCTCTGGAGGGATTTGGTAGAGAATCTACCTCCTTGGATTAAGTTATTCTTGCCCCAACAGGTTGACTTTCTATCAGCTACAGATAGAAACTCACCCTCCAAAATGCCTTGGTCCATAGTCAGAGGTCCTCTAAGGAGGCAGCACAGAAGATGACATCTTCCCCCTACTTCCTTATGCTCCTGATACTGGCACAGCCATCCCACCACCAGGTCCCCTGCCAGTTCAGTCATCCCCAAAAGTCCCTGCCTCTAGGATGAGGGAGGGACCAGCTCAAGGAACCTGCAGCCATAGGGGAGATACCTCTAGTCCTGATACCATAGTTCTCCACCTTAGAGCTGTAGGACCCTTTGACCAGGATGGAAATCAATCACATCACTACTGGCCCTTTGCCACTAGTGACCTTTACAATTGAAGGGCCCTTTTCTTTACCCACCGACCCACATGGGATGACTATACACAGCTTTTACAGGTGCTGTTCACAACAGAGGAGAGGGATCAGAACAAACTGAGGCTCAGAAGCTGGTTTGAGGCCCCACAGGAGAGCCCACAGCTAATCAGGCTCTCATAGATGCAGTTTTTCCTCTAATTTGTCCAGTGTGAGATTATAATACAGCTGAAGATAAGGTGAGCTTCCTGGCCTATCCTCGGACTCTATTGGCAGGTATAAAAGCAGCTGCAAGATGGCCTGAGAATTTGAGTAAGGTGTATGATGTGGTACTCCACACTGATGTAGCTTCTGCACATGTATTGATAGACCCTGGACCACCCAACCTACCAGAAAATCCAGAGTATACTAAGGAAGATATTTCCTGGATTGAGACCCTCCCCATGACCCAGTTTATAGACAGGTGGTGGAGAACTGCAGATAGTAAAATCATCTTTCCTGACCATCTAGGAGATAGACTGCTTGCCAAGATCCATCGATCCTCCCATATGGGGACAAGGAGAATGCACGACTTGGACGGACAGTCAAGAATAATAATCAAGGATGCGCAGCAAAAAATTGTAGGCATTGTCACCAACTGCAAAGCATGGCAACTGACCAATGCTGTTGCTAACTCTAAGAACCCTGGGTCTCGACTCAGGGGGAAAAGGCCTAGAGCTTATTGGGAAATAAACTTCACTGAGATAAAACCTGGCAAGTATGGTTGCAAGTATTTGTTAGTAGTTTTAGACACTTTTTCTGGATGGACAGAGGTGTTTCCCACCAAATATAAAATGGCACAGGTGGTGGCAAAGAAATTACTTGAAGATATCCTGCCAAGATATAGATTTCCTATTATGATAAGGTCAGATAATGGATCAGCTTTTGTGTCCTAGGTAAGTAAAAAATTAGCCACCCTTCTTGGGAGTGATTGAAAGTTATATTGCGTATATAGACCCCAGAGTTCCAGGCAGGTAAAAAAATAAACCGTACACTTAAAGAGATCCTGACTAAATTGATCTTAGAGACTGGTGCAGACTGGGTGGCTCTCCTTCCCTTTGCCTTATATAGGACCAGAAACGCCCCTTATCAGATGGGACTAACCCCATTTAAAATTATGTTTGGCATCCTCTCCCCCATCATCCCCAACCTCCAGGCAGACTTGCGAGCAAAAGTAGATGACCAAGATCTTCTTGATGCTATACGGGGAGTTCAGTGGGGCCACAAAGAATTGTGGCCCAAATTGAGGGCCCTCTATGAATCTGGTTCCTCTCCTGAACCCCATATGTTTCAAATATGAGACTGGGTCTATGTTAAGAGACATGGCATAGGATCCTTGAAACTCAGATGGAAAGGACCTTATGTTGTTCTGCTGACCACACCCATAGCCATCAAAGTTGATGATATAGCCACGTGGATCCACCATTCCCACACCAGGCCAGTGGACACTGTTACACTCAAGGAAGATTTTCAGAATAAAAGATAAAAAGCTTTGAAAGACTCAGACAACCCCTCAAACTCCAAGTGTGGTGGCGAAAGCAGTACTTTGGCTAACACTAGAGACAGGAGAGTTCCATGATTGGGACTCTCAGGAACCAGTCAGAGGGGAGAATGTAAGGACTTGGATTCATTCTGGGGGCAGGGCCCAGGTCTGTGAGTGAACTTCTGTAACAGCTAATAGATTCAAAGGTTTGAGTTGTGCCAGAAAATTCCAATGACTGCTGCACCTTACCCCTTTGCCCAATTCTGGAACATCAAGGTGTGTTGCATCTTGATTATGTAGGTTTTTCTTTAAAACCCCCTGCCCATTGGGACAATGCTCTCTTACCCCCCTTCTGCTGTGCAGAGCTAGGTGATTGACCCAATTCTCATTCTCTGTAAGTAACAATAAAATCCTCACTTATAACAATGTGTCTAGCCTCCCTGATAGAATTTCTTACATGCGGGCATAACACTAAAACTACCATAATGGATAGAAGGCTGTTCTAATTTCCTCATTCTGCAAGTTCTGACTGCCTGACATTCCCACATTGGGCCTTTCCAAACTGTAAGGTGGGTCCCCCATTGATCCCCCTTTGGCTTTATTGTGCAGCTTAGGCATTGGGAACTTGCTGACCTGAGCCAATCATAGTCTGGACTCACTCATGATACCTGTGCTAGGGAAAGGCAGGGATAAAACAGCTACAGAGTCAGCTGAAAATGGTACTTCTCCGGATGTCACCTTGTCACATAGCAGCTGCAAAGAGCCACCCTGAACACATAAATCCACATACAGGCAAACTATCTGAACACCTTTTATAAGAAGCAGCAAAAATGACCAACAAATACAGGAACAATGTTCTCTATTTTGGACCACCAAGAACAACTCTTAAGAAAAAAAAAAATTACATTATCAGCAGGCTGTCTCCAGGAATATGCCATGTAGGAATCCTGAGATCCTGTCATGGAGGGTGTTCAGGAGAAAACTAGACTCCCAGTGAGTGGCTTTGGGGCTTTTAAAGGACCCTTGATCAGGTCTAGATGTGCTGAAGTTTATCATGTGGAATAGATTAAGAAGGTATGGTGTTATAAAACAGGTCATGTTTAAGTTAGGGACCCCATTAAATTTTTATTTTAAAATAAATAAAGGACCTGGAGTCCTCTTTTGTTTTCTGCCTGTACAAGTCATGAAAGCAGGACACTAACTATCAGGTAAAGTATACACAGAGATATTTGAAAATAAAAAAATTAAAAAAAATAATTGTTTGGAACATCCCTGGTATGGTTATTCACACAATTGCTTATATAAACTGCTTATTCACACAAAGGTCAGGGTGGCTCCTTACAGCTGTCATGTGACATTGAGAACACAAGTGTTTTCAGGGGGTTTTGTAGCTGTTTTATCCCTGCATTTTCCAAGATAGGTAACATTACAGTAAAGAGACTATGAATGTTGCAGGCTGTTTTTAGTTGAGGCTGGAACAGGAATTTATTCTTCTAAGAGCTTCAGTCTCCCTAACTAGAAATTCCTAACAATTGATGGGCACATCATCCTACAGAGTAGAAGAGATCAGGATGTCTGTTTTAAACTTTGGGATTAGTGCATGTTTTATATTCTTGAAATGCAATTCTGCAAGTCACCTGCCATTCTTTTGCATTGAATATTAAAGATAGTTGTGGATCTCTGTCCTGAAGGTCCCTGACAACATCAACTGAGTAGACTAGGCTGGTACTCAAGTAGAGACCAGGCAGCCTAACTCTTCTAGGAATATCAGTTATTGCCTTTCATCTCCCCTGACAAATGTGGTAATGTGTACCTGAGTCATTGCTTTACAGAGAGGAGAGCACTGCTGTAAATTCTTAGCAATAATGAAATACTTTCAGCTTTTATAGCATTCACAGTAATATAAATGAACAAGCCTAAAATAAAAACCAAGTATTCAGTCAGAGATTAGAATGTACTAAAAGGGTAGACACGCAGTCCATCTCAGAGTCCTGATGGACTTTTCAAAGCTTTTCTGTATGTCCATATGTGTGGGACTGCCTATTTTTCCAGCCTTTTATTTCTTTCTACAAACTTTAATGATCATATTTAATAAGGAATGTCTTTTTTCCTGACTTAACCATAATATTACAGACCTTAGAAAGTCCTTTAGAAAATAGTTTTTTTCCATTTTCTTTGTATTTCTTTTTCTCTCACACAATACATAATGACTACACCCTTCCCTTCCTCAACATTTCCCAGACACATTCATCTCCCCACTTTTCCATATCTAATGCTTCTTTCTTTCTGGTCAGAAAAGAGCAGGACTCCTAAGAATATCAACCAAACATGGCATAACAAGATGCAATAAGATTAAGCACAAACCCTCATGTCAAGGCTGGATGAGGCAACCTAGTAGGAGAAACAGGGATCCAAGAGCAGACAAAAATGTCAGAGATGACCTCATTCTTACCATTAGGACACTCAGAAAATCCGAGGCTAAACCATCATGGCAGATATACAGAGGACCTAGCACAGATCCATCACAGGCTCTGTGATTGCTGCTTCAGTCTCTACAAGCTTCTGTGAGGCCAGGTTAGGTGATTCTGTGTGCTGTGCTCTTCTGATGTGTTTGACCATATGACTCCTACAATCATTTCATCCCATATGGATCAGCATATCTAATGGGTGTCCTAGGGGCCAGGCACCTGGGGATTCTCACTTTGGAAGGACCAGCAGACCATGGGAAAACTTAGGAATTTACAAATTCATGTAGCTTTCAGGCTCTTTCCTCTCTCATTTTATAGTCTCTGGGAAGTTTTCAGTTTTGCTTTGTCAGTCACAAATGCAACAGCTGTAATATTCTCTAGAAATTCTTTCATTTCCTGGAATATTTTTTTACAAAGATTTTTTACAATTATTTTTTTCATCAGGTCTAAGGCTTCTCAAATCTCTTATCTGGAATTGCTAACTTTAACTGCTCATCCTGGGAGCTTTTCTGGTTCTATAAAGACAGGTACACATGAGAAAACAACACTTGGAACATTAATCATTTCTCACAGTTATAGAAAGAAAAGTAAGGACTGCAAACACAGAATAGGGAAAAGGCATCAGCAATACACAGAATGCCAACTATTGAGAGTAAGTTTCCTGGGCACCAGGCTTATTGAATCAATAGTGGGATCTGGTATCCTCTAAGAGGAAAAATACAGTGGGATTGATAGATCCATCTTTACCATCCATAGGGGCTTATATTGGTAGAAGAAGTAAGGTATAGTGGGTTGGGGAAAGAGTGCCTTATCAAAGTCAGCCTTTTATAGAGAGATTGAGACTTGGGACCCTCTTGTGGAAAAGGGAACTGTATAAAACATAACTTGCAGGCAAAAAGAATTGTTTGGGTTTGAATATTGTTGGTCTTAAAGCATTGTATCCATGTCTATTACATTTCTAATTTGTTAACTGCATTGCTGTAAGAGTAGATTATGTCTGACTTGATATTTAGATAAGCCTGCAAAAATGCTGAACTCTATATCTTTTATAGCTCCATAAGTAATATTATTAATCCTAAACTGGCCTCCAACTAACAGGCTTCTGGCATCAGCTTCCTGAGTGCTAGAATTACATTAATGACATTCTTTAAAGGCCAGTGAACATTAAGTCAGAGAAAATGAACATGCTCCATAGAAATTAGAAAAGATTCTATTTATTTTTAGCTATTAGAAGAGAGGAGAAAACATTAGACAAAGATTTACCCCAAAATTCTCTCATGCATGCAGACTCTGAATACAGGAAACTAAGCACATGTGCATTCCTGGTGTCATGTCTCCTGGAATTGGCCCCAGTTATTTTAAGTGTCAGAAGAAGAGCAAAGGTGACGAGGCTCAGCCTCTCTCCTCTATTTCTTAACTTAGTCAAAGGGAGTCAGATGTGTGCCTTTAAGCAAATGTTGCATGGCCTATGTGACCAAAAGAAACTGTGAAGTCTACTCACCGAGTGATAAGGGGCAGACAGGCTCTGGGTCCTTCTGCTAAGTGAGTTTTCCCAGGTCATATTTGTACCTCAGTGTTTGTAGAGCACTCGTCACCGTGAAGTATCCTCAAGACACTAACACGTCAGAGTGTCAGAGAACAGAAAGCCCTCTGCAGAACCTCAGTCCCTAAAGTACGGCTTTCCCTCTCCCTCCGCAATTATTGCATTTGTTTGTCTCAAAAGCTACTTCTGGATTAATTAGGTTTTCATTACATTACAGAAACATGTGATGTGAGAAATAAACAATAACAAGGTTTCTATGTCTAGAGTTTCCCTTGTCCCTGATCCCTTCTTTACGTTTCTAAGATAAGTCTGCAAATCTGAATAGAGACCTGCTTCTGATACAGAAAGAAGTCAGTTCTGTTTCTCAAGATCTTTGTTGTATGTGGATCAATAAATGACATCCAACACTGGGATGTGATCAGAACATCCACACAACTGAGCAGAACAAGATATCATTGCTTCATCTGGGCACATTTCAGGTCACCATAATCTATAATAAGTGTTGGTTTTACTTATTCTTTGTTAAATATGTAGTACCACAAACCAAATGGACCTCCATTTCCTAACTTGAATTCTGTCCTAACATCACTGTATTGTTAAAACACAGACACTGCTGATACCCAATGCAGGATGAACATACTTCGGCTATAAATGAGTAGAAAGTCCTTTATTGCCTTCATCCTTGATTTTGTATAAAAAATTGAATCCTCAATGGATTAGGTTATCCCATCACATTTTCTAGAATGAATAAAAATATAAAAATGAAAACTTTAATTTTCTCTGAAGCAAAAGGGGAGGATTAATCTCAGTTTCTTCTCTTAAAACATTTTCATTACTGCTATAACTGGAAATCCACAGAACCCTGGTTCACAGCTGACTAAGAGGTGAATGGAACCTCCAGGCCAAGTGGAGAAGGCTGTATTTGACACTCAACCCTGGGACACAGGCCCTGAAACTCACACCCACCCAGCTCTGCCCTAAACCCAAGCTAGCAGGGAAACTGCTGCACACTCTAACCTCTATCAACACCCAGGCAGTGGGACACTCCAAGCCCCAAACCCTGGCAACCCCAACTCACATCATCACAAGGTAATCCCAGAAACCTCCAGGAAAACTGTAAAACCACAGACCCTTAGACAACAGCTGACTAAGTTTGACTAAAAGCTGACTAAACGACTAAGACCCGACTAAGAGTGGACCAAGAACCCAAATTGGACCAAGAACCTAGTTTGAACCAAGAGACGTTTCTTGAGACATAGACACACCCAGAACAGATTGCAAAAAAAAAAAATCAGTTATCTTAAACTCATAAAAATTCTGTAGTGAACCTAGTAAACAATGGGCACATGCCAGTGCAAGAACACATATAACAACATAAAGAACAACATGGCACCATCAGAAAAATCAGGTGGATCTACAACATTAAGACCTGAGCATGGCAATGCAGAAGAAGCAGAAGGCAGCAACCTTAAAACCAACTTTATGAAGATAATAGAAGCCTTAAAAGAGGATATAAAAAATTCCTTAAAGAAATAGAAGATAGGACAAACAAAAAATTGGAAGAGATTAACAAATTCATGAAAGAAAATAAAGAAAACCAAGAAAAAGAAAACAAACAGGTGAAGGAAACATTCCAGGATTTAAAAATTGAAATAGAAGCAATAAAAAAGGTACAAACAAGAAAATAATGGAAATAGAAAACCCAAAAAATTACCAAAACTACAGATGCAAGCATAACCAGCAGAATGTAAGAGATGGAAAAGAGAATTTCTGGAGTCAAATATTCAATTGTGGAAATAGAAACATCAGTTAAAGAAAACACCAAAACCAAAAAAGTCATAACACAAAATGTCTACGAAATTTGAGACACTGTATAAAGATCAAACCTGAGAACAATCAGAATTTAAAAAGGAGAATACCAGCTTGAAGGCACAGAAAATGTATTCAACAAAATCATAGAATATAACTTTCTCAACCCAAAGAAAGAAATACCTATAAAATTACAAGAAACTTAAAGAATACCAAATAGACTAGACTCCCAGAAAAAGTCTGCTTGCCACATAATAATCAAGCCACTAAACCCACAGAACAAATAAAAATACTAAGAGCTGCAAAGGAAAAGGGCCAAGTTTCTTATAAAGGCAGACTTATCAGAATAACATCAGATTAATCAAGGGAAACAATGAAAGCAAGAAGGTCGTAGTCAGATGTTGTACATGACCAGGTTTCCCTGCTGAGAACAGACACACTACCAGCTACCACACTAAAGTTTATTCAGGAAGTTGTCTGGCATGTACAAGGGAAGAGAAGCAGAAGAAAAAAGAGTCTTTCATGTGGCATCTCATATGAGAAAATGGGTGGGCACAAATTTACATAGCGACACCTAGGGGTGTGCCCTCTGCACTTTACTTGGCATGTTCTGCTGGCTCCATGTTGGGTTTACCAAGTGGCCATGACCACTATGTGACAGGAATGCTTAGCTCACCTGGTGCCACATGGGGTTATTGAACTATCATGTTTACCACATAGCTGCTACATTCCAGGAATTCTTACAATATAGACACTAAAAAAGCAAGGCTGCCAGCCAAGACTCCTATAACCAGCAAAACTATCAATCACTATGGATGGAGTAAACAAGATATTTTATGAAAAAACTAGACTTAAATAATATATATTTAAAAATCCAGCCCTACAGAATGCAGTAGAGGAAAAACTCCAACCTAAGGAAACCAGGTATACCCATGAAACCACAAGCAATTAATAATCCTACAGAAGAAAAATTTAAAGATGAAAAACACATATGTTATCCCCCCAAATAACAGAAAATAGCAATTCTTGATCATTAATATCACTTAATATCAAAGGACTCAACTCACATATAAAAATACGCATTTTAACATGATGGATAGAAAAACAAAATCCATCCTTATGCTGCATACAAGAGACACACCTCAACTTCAAAGACAGAAAAAGCTCAGAGTGAAGGGTTCAGAAAAGATTTTCCAATCAAATGTTTCTAAGAAACAAGTTATTGTCGCCATCTTGATATCTATCAAAATAAACTTCAAACTAAAATCAATCAAAAGAGACCAGGACTGACATTATTCATGCATCTCAGGAAAAATCCATGAAGATGAAGTCTCAGTCCTAAACATTTATACCGCCAACACAAGGGCACCTACATATGTCAAAGAAACACTACCAATGCTTAAATCTCATATCAACCCCACATATTAATAGTGGGAGTCTTCAATACCCCAGTCTCAGCAATGGATAGGTCTACCAACAGAAACTCTTCACAAAAATAAGGGGTCTAACAGATGTTAAGACCTAAATGGACTTTATATAAAAATATACAGAACTTGCCATCCCAACAAAGAGGAATAAACTTATTTCTCAGCACCCCATGGAACTTTCTCTAAAACTGACCACATACTGGGTCATAAAGCAAACATCAATAGATTAAGAAAAAGTGGGAGTAACTCCTTATATCATATTAGACCACCATGGTCTAAAGTTAGAGTTCAACAACAAAAATCACAGAAAGCCTATAAATACATGGAAACTAAACATCTCTCAATTGAACCACCTCTGGGTCAAATTAAGAAAGAAATTAAAAACTTCCTAGAATTCAATGAAAATGAATCCACAACATCCCAAAGTTATGGAACACAAGAAAGCAGTCCTGAGAGGAAAATTCATAGAACTAGATGCCTATATGAAAAACTTAGAAAAATCACACACAAGAAACTTAACAGCACAGCTGAATTCTTTAAAATAATTAGAAGCAAACTCACCTAGAATAAATAGATGGCAGAAAATAATCAAACTTAGGGCTGAAATTAATACAATTGAATCACAGAGAGCAATACAAAGAATCAATGACCCAAAAATGTGGTTCTTGCAGAAAGTCAACAAGATAGATAAATCCTTATCCAAACTAACCAAAAGGCAGAGAGAGCATTCAAATGAACAGAATCAGAAATGAAAAGGGGGACATAACAACAGACACCCAGGAAATTCAAGAGAATCATTAGATCATACTCCACTAAATTGGAAAACCTAATAGAAATGGACAGCTTTTCGGACATGTACCACTTACAAAAATTAAATCAAAAATAGATAAATGACCTAAATAGACATATAACCCCCAAGGAAATTGAAGGTGTTATTAAAAGTCTCCCAAATTAAAAAAAAAAGTCCAGAGACAGATGGTTTGAGTGAAGAATTTTACCAGACATTCAAAGGACTAATACTAATACTCCTCAAAATGTTCCATGAAATAGAATTTGAAAGAACAATGTCAAATTCTTTTTATAAAACTATAATCACTCTGATACCCAAGCCACTCAAAGATGCAACAAAGAAAGTGAATTACAAACCAATTTCCCTCATGAACATTGATACAGAAACACTATATAAAATACTGGCAAACTGAATTTAACAACATATCAAAAAGGTCATCCACCACAATCAAGTAGGCATCATTCCTGAGATGCAGGGATGGTTCAACATAGGAAAAACTGTAAATGTCCTTTATCATATAAACAAACTGAGAAAAAACCCATATAATTGTCTTTTTAGATGCTTAAAAAGGCTTTGACAAAATCCAACACTTAGTCATGATGAAAGTCCTTGAGAGATCAGGAATACAGGAAAAATACCTATATATGATAAAGGTGATATTTAGCAAGCAGACAACCAAAATCAAACTTAATGGAGAAAACCTCACAGCAATCCCACTAAAATCATGAACAAGACAAGGCTGCTCTCCCACACCTTATCTATTCAATTAGTTCTTAAAATTTTAGCTAAAGCAAGAAGAGAACAAAAGGAGACTAAGAAGATACACATTGGAAAGGAAGAAGTCAAAATATTTTGCAGATGATTGCATACATGAATTACCCCCAAAATTCTACCAAGGAACTCATACAGCTGATAAACACCTTCAGCAATGTAGTAGGGTACAAGATTAACTCAAACACATGAATAGACTTCTTATACACTAAGGATACACGGGCAGAAATGGAGATAAGTGAAACATCAAATTTCATTATAGTGGCAAATAGCATTAAATATCTTGGGGTAACTCTAACCAAAGAAATAACAGACCTGTTTGACCAAAACTTTAAGTCATTATAGAAAGAAATTAAAGAGGATATAAGAAAATCGAAAGATCTCCCATGCTCCTGGATAAGTAGGATCAACATAGTAAAAATGGCAATTTTACCAAAAGCAATCTACAGATTCAATGCAATGCCCATCAAAATCTCAACATATTTTTTACTGACCTTTAAAGAACAATACTCAATTTCATGTGGAACAACAGGAAACCCAGGATTGGCAAATCAATCCTGCTCAGTAAAAGAACTTCAGAAGGCATCAACATCCCTGACTTCAAGTTATACTATAGAGCTACCGTAATAAAAATCATCTGTTACTGGCACAAAATGTCTTGTGGTGCAACTGAATGAAATTGAAGACCATGATGTAAATCCACACAATTATGAACACCTGATTTTTGACAATGAGGCCAAAAATATACAATGGAATAAAGATAGTATCTTCACCAAAAGATGCTAGCATAACTAGATGGTAGTATATAGAAGAATGCAAATAAATCTATATCTATCACTATGCACAAAATTCAAATCTATGTGGATTAGTGACCTCAGCAAAAACCCAGATACACTAAACTTGATAGAAAAGAAAGTGGAAAATAACCTTTAATGCATTGTCACAGGTGACCACATTATAGATATAACACCAGTAGCACAGACACTAAGAACAATTAATAAATGAACATTCTTTTTTTCCTTTTATTATTATTATTATTATTATTATTATTATTATGAACAAAGAAGTCACACTTTCTAACCTTGTATATTCTTATTCAAGGTCCCTACCCCCTCCCACCACATTGAGTCATTAAAGAATTTCCACAAATCCCCATCCCATCCCTGGGCAGGCTGCAGGCAGTCCCATGGTCCCACTGCCCCAATTTTGCTTAATTCAGTCTCCACTCCTGCCTTATGCAGTTTTCTCCTCCCTCCCTCAAGAGTGAGTCGGGTGTTCCTCTAGGGGGAGTGGGATCCACGGTGTCAGTCCAGGGTGTTTCTGATCCCAAGCTGTTAAGTGGTTGTGGTTTGCAGCTTGGGCATGCTTTGCTTTTTTTCTTGTTTGTTTGTTTGTTTAGAGTCCACTAATGAATGAGTACATCCCCTGCTTATCTTTCTGAGTTTGTGATACCTCACTCAGTAGGATATTCTCCAAATCCATCCATTTGCCTGCAAATTTTAGGATATCATTTTTTCTTACTGCTGAGTAGTACTCCATTGTGTAGATGTACCACAGTTTGTTAATCCATTCTTCAGTTGAGGGATCTAGGTTGTTTCCATGTTCTTGCTATTACAAATAACGCTGCTATGAACATACTTGAGCTAATGACTTTGGAGTGTGACTGTACATCTTTAGGGTATACACCCAGAAGTGGTATTGCTGGGTCCTTGGGGAGATTGATTCTCAGTTTCGGGGAAACCGCCATACTGCATTCCAAAGTGGCTGAACAAGCTTACACTCCCACCAACAATGGAGGAGTGTTCCCCTCGCTCCACATCTTCTCCAGCATAGGCTGTCCTCTGTGCCTTTTATCTTAGCCAATCTAACAGGTGTCAGATGGTATCTCAAAGTTGTTTTGATTTGCATTTCTCTGATGGCTAAAGATGATGAGCACTTTTTCAGGTGCCTTTCAGCCATAAATGGACATTCTTAAATTGAGCAGTTTCTGTAAGGCAAAGGACAGAGCCAATAAAACAAAATGACAGCCTAGGGAATGGAAAAAGTTCTTCAGCAACCCTATATCTGACAGAGGACTGATCTGTAAAATATATAAAGGGCACAAGATGCTGGAGACCAAAACCCCAAATAAAACAATTAAAAAAAAGAGTTCAGAGCTAAAAAGGAAATTCTCTCTTTTTTATTTATATATTTATTAATTGGTGATTTTACATCATACACTCCATCAAACACAGTTATCAGACCTCTCAGATTCATAGCTACTCTTATGATCTCCCCATTACAAAAACACCCATTCATGCTGATCATTTACTTACTGGAGTATAATTAAACTCACTGTGGTCAGACCCTTAAAGAAAACAAGTCTTTCCTCACCCACATCCCTGCCAGAGGCCATCAATGAAGTGAGGCACTGAGTCATTTAATTATGTTGTAGCCTTGAGCTCTTGTATAAAATGACATCTCTCTCTTTTTATTTCCTTTTTAAAGTCCACTAATGAGTGAGTTTATCCCCTGCTTCTCTTTCTGGGATTGTGATACCTCAGTCGGGAGGCTATTCTCCAAATCCATCCATTTTGCTGCAAATTTTAGGATATCATTTTTTCTTACTGCTGAGTAGTAGTTCATTGTGTAGATGTACCACACTTTGTCAATCCATTCTACAGTTTAGGGGTATCTAGGTTGTTTCCAGGTTCTTGCTATTATAAATAATGCTGCTATGAACATAGTCGAGCTAATGCTTTTTGAGGTACGAATGTACATCTTTAGGATATATGCCCAATAGCTGTATTGCTGGATCCTTGGGGAGATTGATCCCCAGTTTTCTGAGAAACTGCCATACTGCATTCCAAAGTGGCTGAACAAGTTTACACTCCCACCAACAATAGAGGAGTGTTCCCCTTGCTCTGCAACCTCTCCAGCACAGGCTATCATCTGTGTCTTTAAATTTAGCCATTCTGACAGGTATAAGGTGGAATGTCAAAGTTGTTTTGATTTGCATTTCTCTGATGGCTAAAGATGTTGAGCACATTTTCAAGTGCCTTTCAGCCATTTTTAAATGATCTGCTGAGAATTCCCTTTTTAGTTCTGAATCCCATTTTTTCATTGGGTTATTAATGGTTTTGGGCTCTAATTTCTTGAGTTCTCTATATATTTTAAAGATCAGTCCTCTGTCACTTGCAGGGTTGGTGAAAATCTTGTCCTGTTCTGTAGACTGTCATTTTGTCTTATTGACTGTGTCTTTGGCTTACAGAAGCTTCTCAGTTTCAGGAGGTCCTACATATTGTTTTTCTTAGAATCTGTGCTACTGGCATTATATTTAGGAAGTGGTGACCTGTGCCAATGCTTTGGAGTGTATTTCCCACTTTCTTTTCTATCAAGTTCAGTATAGCTGGGTTTATGTTGAGGTCTTTGATCCACTTGGATTTGAGTTTTGTGCAAGATGATAGGTTTGGATCTATTTGCATTTTTCTACACACTACCATCCAGTTACCAACACCATTTGTTGAAGATACTATCTTTTTTCCATTGTATATTTTTGTCAAAAATCAGGTATTTATAGGTGTGTGGGTGAATGCTGTGGTCTTTAACTTAATTCCATTGTTCTACAAGTCTGTTTTTATGCCAGTACCAAGCTGTTTTTATTACTATAGCTCTATATTATAATTTGAAGTCAAGGATGTTGATGCCTTCCGATATTCTTTTGTTGAGCAAATTTGTTTTGGCAATCCTGGCTTTCCTGTTATTCAAAACAAAACAAAACAAAACTGAGTATTGTTCTTTCAAGGTCTGTAAAAAGTTGTGTTTGGATTTTGATCGGAATTGCATTAAATCTGTGCATTGCTTTTGGTAGAATTGCCATTTTTACAGTGTTGCTCCTACCTATCCAGGAACATGGGAGATCTTTCCAGTTTCTTATATTCTCTTCAGTTTCTTTCTTCAGAGATTTAAAGTTTTGTCAAACAGAGCTGATACTTTTTGGTTATAGTTACACTGAGGTATTTAATGCTGTTTGCAGCTTTTATAAAAGGTGATGTTTGCATTATTTCTTTTTCAGCCCTTTTTTTTTTAATTAATTCTCACACCTTTTCAGCCCTTTTATCTTTAGTGTATAGAAGGGCTACTGATTTCTTTGTGTTAATTTTGTATCCTGATACATTGCTGAAGGTGTTTATCAGCTGTAGTTCCCTCAAACTTCTTTTCCAATTTGTATCCTCTTAATCTTCTTTCATTCTCTTATTGCATTAGCTAAAACTTCAAGAACTATGTTGAACAGATAAGGGGAGATTGGACAGCCTTGTCTAGTTCCTAATTTTAGTGGGATTGCTTTGAGTTTTTTCCACTTAGTTTGATGTTGGCGTTTGGCTTTGTGTAAATTGCCTTTATTATATTTAAGTTATTTTCCCTGTATTCCTGATCTCTCCAGGATGTTGATCTTAAAGGATGTTGGATTTTGTTAAAGGCATTTTCAGAATCTAAGGAGATGATCGTTTGGGTTTTTTCCTTCAATTTGTTTATATGATGGATGACATTTACAGTTTCTTGAATGTTGAACCATCCCTGCATTTGTGGGATGCAGCCTACTTGATCATGGTGAATGACTTTTTATATGTTGTTAGATTTGGTTTGCCAGAGTTTTGTTGAGAATTTTTGCATCAATGTTCATGAGGGAAATTGGTGTGTAATTCTCTTTTTTTTTGTTGTTGCATCTTTGAGTGATTTGGGTATCAGTGTTATTGTGGTCCCATAAAAAGAGTTTGGCAATATTCCTTCAGTTTCTACTGTATAGAACAGTTTGAGGAGTATTTGTATTAGCTCCTCTTTTTTTAATTTGCAGATTAAATTTACTATTCAATTTGTCCTGTTTTACTCTCTGCTTCAATAAAAATATTTACAATCTGAAAAGATAATATTTTACTGATGTAATTCTCAAATTAATCTTATTTGACAATTAGTCAAGTTGATTATCCTAACCCTAAATTACACACGCACACAAATACACACAGAAATTAAGTAAATCAATAATTCTCATTGCCATTATATTATCTGGTATCTATTTACAAATTTTTTTAAAAAGCACTACTTTAAGATGAAGGGTCAAATGGATAATTGATGGAGATATAAGGATGCACTGAACTAGAAGTGATATACATATCCTTTGTACATCAAATAATATTGGGAAACATACAGTTGACCCCTGACTATTCTACCTCATTACACTCTTTCAGAGATAAAATTGCTGCTTGAAATACACACATGAGATAATTAATGTTTCTTATATTCTATTTAAGTATTTAAACATAAAAATTAAAAACGTGATAAGAAAACAGCAAGCATTAGAGGTACATTGTCTACACTTATACTAAGAAGCTCACAGATGAGGATCATATATTCAGATGGATCCCAGACTAATTACTGACATCCAATCAAGACTGAGTAACAAACATTCTAAGGGAATTTGTGAAAATATGAAAAACAAACCAAAGTCAAAACCTACCACCCTTTCACAGACACCCTTACATAAAAAGTATGATCACATGTTGGCTGATGTTTAAATAAATTATAAACTACTTAGATGATGGGAACACCATTCTATAGATTGAAGCTGAAAAATGTCTAAGTGAAAGCACAATTAAAGATGAACCGAAGCCACAGAAGGAATATCAGGACCACAAATTGAACTTGATTAAATAGATTTGTCTGGGTTAGATAATCTAGTATAAATAAATCATACTTTAATATCTATATCAAAAGTTGCAAAATAGAAACCACAATGCAGTATTCTTCACCAGTACTCTTGAGTAAAACTGGTTATTTGCTTTAAGGTGCTAATAAAAAAGAAATGCTGTATTTTCTTCAACCTGAAGAAAACTGTGATGTCTAAGTTTTTTGCGAAAGCATTTACAGTAACAGACTTTTTCTCTTGTATGAATCTTCCCTACTTCCTGTGATATCAAGATGATATACAAAGGCTTTAAGCTATGTAAAGGGCAAGGGACTTGATTAAGTCAAGATATTACAACTGTAATATGTAAAGGCTTTACCACACTGATTACATTCATTCCCAAGACCAAAGTCAGCTTTGACAATTCCTTGTAATTCATGCTACAAGAAGATCCAATGGTCTAACCTTAACCAGAATGCTCATGCATATACCCAAACACATACTGACATTACATAATTAAAATTAAAACAAATCTGCAAGCAAACAAGTTTTCCTGAATGACTGCTTTTCTCTTCTAGGCATTCATTCTTATAACACAAGTATTGAGTTTAAAGGCATACAGAGCTTTTCTATATCATGAAGTATAACAGAAAGCTAGCATGTAAGCTTGGAAATCAGAGGAATCAAGCCTTCACGGTTGGCGATATTATACTATTTCTCCCAAGCACGATTTTTTCTTATGATTTTTAAGACTACTAATGCATGCAAAGAATTTACCACACTGATAACATTCATAAGGTCTCTCTCCAGTATGAGTTCTTTTATGTCCTTGAAGATGAGTGCTATCTGTAAAGGCTCTACTACATTGGTTACATTCATAGGGTTTCTCTCCTATATGTCTTCTTTTATGAATTTTAAGATTACTTGAATATGCAAAGGCTTTACCACACAGATTACATTCTTAGCATTTCTCTCCTGTGTGTCTTCTTTTATGAGTTAGGAGATTGCCATATTGTGAAAAGGCTTCACCACAATGATTACATTCATAGGGTTTCTCTCCAGTATGACATCTATTATGCCTTTCAAGATCATCAGGACGTGCAAAGGCTTTACCACATTGATTACATTCATAGGGTTTCTCTACTGTATGTCGCATTTTATGAGTTAGAAGATGACCATGTTGTGAAAAAACTTTACCATACTGATTACATTCATAGACTTTCCCTCCATTATATCTAGTATGTATTCCTTTATGTCTTTTGAGATTACTTAGAGTTGTAAAGGCTCTACCACTCTGATTACATTCATAGGGTTTCTCTCCTGTATGTCTTCTTTTATGAGTTAGAAGATTACCATGTTGTGAAAAGGCTTCACCACACTGATTACATTCATAAGGTTTCTCTCCAGTATGAGTTCTTTTATGTCTTTTGAGACAAACATAGTATGCAAAGGCTCTACCACACTGATTACACTGATAGGGTTTCTCTTCAGTATGAGTTCTTTTATGTCTTTGAAGACAACTGTAATATGTAAAGGCTTTACCACACTGATTACATTCATAGGGTTTCTCTCCATTACGTCATATTTTATGAGTTAGAAGATGACCATGTTGTAAAAAGATTTTACCACATTGATTACATTTGTAAATTTTCTCTCCAGTATGAGATCTTTTATGTCTTTGGAGACAACTATAATATGTAAAGGCTCTACCACATTGGTTACATTCATAGGGTTTCTCTCCAATTTGTCTTCTTTTCTGTATTAGGTGAACATATTAGGATAAGGCTTTGCCCCACTCATTATATTCATAGGCTTTCTGTCTAATATGTCTTCTTTTATGTATTTGTAGTGGACTATGATATGCAAAGGTTTTTAACACAATGAGTATTTTCAGAGAGTTTACCTGCAGTATGGTTTCTGTCATTTCTTCCATATCTTCTAGAATACTTACAATGTCCTTCAGTTTTATAGTCCTCCCAATTGTAGCCTATAGCAGTGAGGTTCCTGTAGGTCTCTACCATCACATCTCTGTAAAGAATTTTCTGTGAAGGATTCAGCAAAGCCCACTCTTCCACAGTAAAGTCAACATGCACATCATCATATGTCACTGTATTCATCTTGTGGTCTCAAAAGGCAATCCAAGCTTCATCCTCAAAGATTCATGTAATAAACTCTCAGGATCTTCTCACTGTGGCTCTCACTAGTGTTCTGGCTTCCCAGCTTGCTTATACTCTTTACTCAGCTCCAGGTAGCAGCACAAGCACAGCACACAAAATCAGTGGTGCCAGCTCCTCTTCAAAGTCAAGCCTGCAACCTTGATCCTAGGAAACTGGGACGAAAGTGAAATAATTATAAACTTTATTCCAATAAATTCTGCTTTTGGTATGTTCAGTACCTATCACCCATACCAGGCAACTCACAACCAGCTTTAGCTCAAGGAAATCCAATGCACAGGCCTCCAAAGGTACCAAGGTTCGGAGACTTAACACGACGACAATGGGCAGCTCCTTCCTCTGCCACCGCACAGTGACTGAGCAACAGAGGGACCGCCTGAAGAACGCTCACTTGGTGGCCACCACTGGGTGTCCCCGCAGCCTCCTCTCTAGGGGAAGGAAGTTCCTCTTTGAATATTTCATAGAACTCTTCACAGAAACCATCTGGGCCTGGGCTTTTTTTATTTGGGAGACTTTTAATGACATCTTCGATTTCTTTTGATTTTAAAAGACTGTTTAGGTCTTTAATATGATCTTGATTTAATTTTGGTAAATGGTACGTCCAGAAAGCTGCCCGCTTCTTTTAGATTTTCCATTTTAGTAGAGTACAGATTTTCAAAGTATGACTGGATAATTTTCTGAATTTCCTGGGGGTCTGTTGTTATGTCCCTCTTTTCATTCTGATTTTGTTGATTTGGATACTCTCTGCTTTTTGGTTAGTTTAGATAAGAGTTTATCTATCTTGCTGACTTTCTCAAAGAATGAACTCTTCAATTCATTGATTTTTTTGTATTGTTCTCTTTGTTTCAATTGTGTTGATTTCAGCTCAAAGTTTGATGATTTTCTGCCATCTATTTCTCCTAGGTGAGTTTGCTTCTAACTGTTTTAGTGCTTTCAGCTGTGCTGTTAGATCTGTTGTGTGGGATTTATCTAGTTTTTTCATATAGGCATCTGGTGCTATGAATTTTCTTCTTTTTTTTCCTTTTATTTGTGACATTGGGGATGAACAAGAAAGGAAAGGTTATCGTTTTACCGTGACATGTTTGAGTGTCAAATTGACAAGGGGTCAATTGCTCTGGCTAGTTTCATATGAACCTGATACAAACTAAAGTCATCTGAAAGGAAGGAACCTCAACCAATGCCTCTACAACATCCAGCTGTAGGGTATTTTCTTTTTTTTTTATTATGAATAAAGAAGTCACATTTTCTATCCTTGTATATCCTTAATCAAGGTCCCTACCCTCTCCCAACACATCAGGTCATTCTTTCTTCTCCACATCTCCCCATCTCCCCCATGGGCAGTCAGTCCCAAGGTCCCAAGGTCCCAAGGTCCATCCCAATATTGCTTAGTTCAGCCTCCGCTCTTGGCAAATCCAGTTTTCTCCCCTCAACATCAAGACTGAGTCAGGTGTTCCTCTAGGGGGAGTGGGATCCAAGGGGTCAGTCCAAGGTGTTTCTGATCCCAAGCTGTTCAGTGGTTTTGGTTTGCAGCTTGGACATGCTTTGCTTTGTTTGTTTGTTTGTTTAGAGTCCACTAATGAGTGAATACATCCCCTACTAGTGGTACAGACACTAAGATCAACAATCAATAAGTGGGATCTCCTGAAGCTGAGAAGCTTCTGTAAAGCCATGAATTTTCTTCTTGAGGCTGCTTTCCTTGTATCTTATAAGTCTGGATATGTTGTGGATTCATTTTTGTTAAATTCTAGGAGTCTTTGATTTCTTTCTTAATTTTTTTCTTGACCCAGTGGTGGTTCAGTTGAGTTACATTTAGTTTCTATGAGTTGGTAGGCTTTCTGTGATTTTTGATGTTGTTGAACTCTAACTTTAGACCATGGTGGTCTGATATACAAGGGGTCTTTCCATTTTTGTATCTATTGATATTTGCTTTATGACCAATTGTGTGGTCAGCTTCAGATAAAGTTCCATGGGGTGCTCAGACATATGGATATTTCTTTATGTTTGCGTGGAAGGTTCAGTATATGTTTAGTAAATCCATTTGGGTCATAACTTCTATTAGATCCCTTATTTCTCTGGTGAGTTTCCGTATGGTTGACCTGTCCTGTCGCAACCACCTCGATCAGCATGGAAGATGCAACACCAAGCTCTTCTTTCAGCAGTTTATTCAGGAACCTTGAACAATCTTCTTCTGACTTCTTCTGACCCTGTGGAAACCCGCCCGTGGCCTAAATAGCCTCTGGGCAGCCAACCCTAGTATACCATGTGGGCATTATCGATAGGCCCAGGTACGTGGAAGCAAGCCAGATTCTTAGCCTTAGCCAATTATGGAGTAGTTTATCACTGAGAGCACTCACCTTCTGGAAGGAAGAGGGTGGAACCAGGCATGCAGCTCTCTACACTGTCCAATAGAGAAAGTTGGGTATTGAAGTCTCCCACTATTAATGCATGAGGTTTGATATAAGGTTTAAACTTTAATAGTGGTTTTTATTTTTTTTTGTTTTGTTTTTTACATATGTATGTGCCCTTGTATTGGGGGAATAAATATTCAGGACCAAAACTTCATCTGGGTGGACTTTTCCTGAGATGAATAAATAATGTTTATCACGGTCTTTTTTTTTTTTTTTAATTGATGTTTAGTTTGACGTGAATTTTGTTACATATTAGGATGGCTACACCAGCTTGTTTCTTAGGACCATTTGATTGGAGAGTCTTTTCCCAACCCTTTACTTTGAGCTTGTGTCGGTATTTGAAGTTGAAGTGTGTTTCTTGTAACCAGTAGAAGTGTGGCTACTGTTTTTATATCCATCATGTTAATGTGTGTCTTTTCCTAGGTAAATTGAGTCCATTGATATTAAAGACCAATGATTGCTGTTTCTTGTTATTTTTGGTGGTAACTTGTATGCATTTCCTTTTTAGGGAGTTTTCTTCTGTGGGATTATGAATTGTGGTTTTATGGTTGTTTCTGGCTTCCTTAGGTTGAAGTTTTTTCTATGAGACTTTTTGTAGGGCCAGATTCATGAATAGGTATTGTTTAAATCTGATTTTGTCATGAAATATCTTGTTTACTTTATCTATGGTGATTGCTAGTTTTGCTGGCTTTGGTAGTCTACATTGGCATCCATGCTCTTTTAGTGTCTGTATAGTTTTTGACCTAGACCTTCTTGCTTTTGTTGTTTCCATTGAATAGCCAAGTGTTATTATGATGGGTCTGCCTTTATAGGTGATTTTATCTTTTACCTTTGCAGTTCTTAGTATTTTTTTATTTGTTCTGTAGGTTTAGTGGCTTGATTACTATATGTCGAGCAGACTTTTTTTGTGGGTCTAGCATATTTGGTGTTCTGTAGGCTTCTTGTATCTTTATGAGTATCTCCTTCTCTAGGTTGGGAAAGTTTTCTTCTATGATTTTGTTGAATACATTTTTTATGTCTTTGAACTCGTGTTCTTCTCCTTCTTCAATTCCAATTAATCTCAGGTTTGGCCATTTCATGGTATCTTCAGTACAGTAATCAATATCATATTAATAATGTCCTTGGTGGGCTTTTTCTGCTAAAAATGACAAGTAGATTAATAGGATGCAGGCCTTGGAAAGGTACACTAATAAAAAATAAAAACACTCAGACACAGAGAAATTTAGATCAGAATTTGCCACACTGTTGCCTTGTGAATTTAGAGAGGAATGGCCTAACATTTTCAAATCACCAACTTTAATATATCTGATTACTGTTTAACAACAGTATGTAATAATATACATCTGTGAAGTTGTGCAGAAGTTAATTGCAATCATGTTGAAATGTTAGACATAAAGAGATTCAAGGAAGCATTAGTTTCATATGACATGCAATCACCCTTTTAAGACAGGTATTAAATTCATGGGAAACTAGAAATAAAATTATTTTAAAAGAACTGAAGAATTTAAATTATTTTAAGTGTAAGACTTAGTAACAAGCTTGAGCTACTGGCTAATCATTTATAAGTAATATTAAGCTTCTAAGTCAATCATTTGGGAAGTGGCTCCTGGGTATTTAAGAGTTTCTGGTGGTACATATATGTGTTTCTACTCTTGTCTACAGGGATTTTTATACTGATTCAAATTTAAGGTTGTTTTGTTACTATCCATTGTTTATGTGTTTCTACTCTTATTGAGATATAATACCAGATATTCTGCAGAACACAGAGAAAAACAACTGATGTACTTTGTTGATGTAAGTGGGAGAGTCTTTCAAATTTCTTGCTTCACTAAAAATTGCCCAGATACTATGGAACTGTAGGCTGAAGATGGATGCCTAAAGACTGCAGAGGAACTTTGTGTCTGCCCTGGTAGTCAAATGTCTTTATTGTTAGAAAATATTACATCCTTTTCGGTTTTAATGGAGTTGAAGCATAGATAGTTGCAGTTATAGTTTTCCTTAGTTATGATAGAAAGTAAACTAAGTGTAAAATTTTGGATTCACTAAGACAGGATAGATAATGCATTATTTTCTCTGAATATGCTAAATACAAGTGGACAGAATACTGAGAATGTAATCCCTACTTAATAATTGTTATTGTATATAGTCTTAAAGTGTTTATGTTAAAGTATTTTCTTTTTATTTAGACAACAGGGGGAAATGTTGTAGAATATTACTTTAAGGTATGTTACTTTTGTTTATGTTGAATTAGCTTAACTCTGTGAAGCTGTGTTACTTTGACTATTTAAAACACCTGATGGGCTAATAAAGAATTGAAAGGCCAATAACTACGCAGAAGTAAGGATAGAATAAGTGGCAGGCAGAGAATATAAGTAGAAGGAGAAATTTGGGAAGAGAATAAAAAAGAGCTATGATCCAGAGAAGGAAGAGGATGCAAAGGGACAGTCATTCAACTACTAAACCAGTCAACATTTAAAATGTTCCATTTTGGCCTCTTAGCCTTCTGGAATCCTAGCTAAATTAAACTCTCAGATTCTGTGACCTTAACACATCTGGAGAGTCATCTTCCCATGCAAGGCTACTCCTCACTGAGTTCGAGTTCTCAGACCTGAGGATCTTGGGAAGGGACTTTACAATGTGTAAAATAAGAAATTATATTTTTTCCCACTTCCTTCCTCCTAGATTGATGTTTGTCACCAACGCTCCTAGTTGCGGCGACCACCGGCTGTGTCAGATGTCAGGATGAGGAGGCTTAAAGCCAGACATCTCTGTATCCAGGTCAGAGGAAACCCAGGCATCAGGTCCTGCAGTGCTCAGCGCCCAGCTCCATCCAGCCCAGTGGGCTTGTAGCATTTGTTGCCTGGGCTCTGCAGACACTGAGACCCAAAGTGCCCTAGGTCAGTGTTTTCTGGGCGACTTGAAAATACTCATTTTATAATCTCAACTTCTCCACGCCTCCGAGACTACATTAAGAGAAGACGGATTGAACACCGGAGTCCATCCCCGAATTCAGACGCCCAGGACAGAACAGCCTGCTCTTGTGTCTTCTGGTTCCCTCTGAGACAACTGTGTACTCATGGAAGCACAGGGGTCCCCAGATTTCTGGAATCGGGGCTGGTCTATGTGAAGGGGGTACATCCAAGTTCAAGCTGAGCAGAGTTTGGGCATCACTGTAACTTAAGACAAGCATGGATGTGCCGCGAGGAATCCGCCCCAGTCCTGGACCCTCTTATCACGCAGACTCCGCGGACGGCGATGGTGGCCAGAGGGACTAAGCCCCTCTGGCTGCGAACAAGTCAGATCTTCCGGACACCAACACCCGCCTCTGGAGTCCCCGCGACCACAGGACTAGATAGAGCGACACCTCAGTAGCCTGGACTGGCGGAGGCGAGCCACCCATTACGTTATCCAAATGTTGTTGGCGAATTGAAGGAGAAAATCGGTAAAATCGGGAAGGTTGTCAAATTGTCACTTGAAGGCAACAGGGAGAAGTGCACAGGAGGCGAACTCCGTGATGGTTAGAGGGCAGTTTGCAGTAGTGCTTCACCAAGCCAGGGGACTGGGCTGTCCTGGGTCAGTATCTCTGGGACAGGAATCTTTGCCACGTGACCTTTCTTGCTCTGGTACAGAACTTTCTTTTTGCTCCGAGAAACTTTCAATGAAGAAGATAGAGTAAACTGTACAGTTTGGTTGACTTTTTCCAGCTTCAAGGAAAGTGTAAAACTTCAAAACTAACAAAAGAAACCCAAACCAAAAGGAAAATAAAATCTTTGTCAATTGGTAGTTATACCCTTTCCTATCTTGGAACAGGTTCACCAGGTGGCCGGTTAGCTCAGTTGGTTAGAGCGTGGTGCTAATAACGCCAAGGTCGCGGGTTCGATCCCCGTACGGGCCATGTTCTTTTTCTTTTCTTTTCATATGTCAAAAACAAATCGAAGGGAACCTGCTATAAAAGACACACACACAAACTACACTGTAGTCGACTCTGTGTAGCCATTTGAGTCAAAGCACGTTCAGAGTACTTCACCTTTTTTGATCCAGGGCCCCTAGTTGCGGAGTGTTTCTGTGCTACAGAAGGAGGGAGCAGAGAACTAGAAGGAATCCAATCTGAGGCCAGGGAAACAAAACCTGAGCCTCTCTCCGGACTCATTTCATACAGTGTCCCTTCTCTCCAGCCAGGCTGACTCTTCAGCACTTGACTTCCTGGGTCGATCAGAACTTTCTGCTGATCTAGAAATACTGAGTTGAAGAATATGGGGTTCTGAACCCCAAGCCTTTCATCGATGTCCATTAAGCAAGTGAGGTCCAGAGCATGTTCTGGCAGAGATGATTGAAGACAGTTTTGTGAGCCCGAGCTTTGTTCCTCCCAGACGCCCAGGGAGCCCGGCAGAGAGGTCTGGGTTGTATTTATGAGAAAACTTTCAGTGAACTCCCCCAATCCTTTATAAAGGGAAATAACGAGATGAGAGTATTTTAAGAAGTCAGATGTCCTCAGATAATTCTAAGTCTAATTAGTATTAAATCGAATTAGGGCTTTAAACTGTAGGCCAGCACCATGCCAAGTAACTAAATTCCGATGGTAACATAAGAATTAGAGGCTGAAAGAGCATAAGAGCTGGAGAATGCGGGCATCGATCCCACTACCTCTCGCATGCTAAGCGAGCGCTCTACCATTTGAGCTAATCCCCCTGCGCGACACCTTTGTTTCTTATTCTTTATTGGACATTCAATTAATTCTCTGGGCCTAACTATGTTCGTTATTGTGTCTTAAGCCCAGCAAAGTATAAAAAAAATCTCCAACATGGCAGAGTCGAGATTCTTTAGTCCTAAGTGCTGGGAGGTCTAGGGAGTGAGCTGAGAGTTTGCAAATAGGCATTGGGACGCTGAGGATTCCTTTGCGTGTTCTTAGGAAAGGACCGAGAATGTGTTCCCTGATGACTGTTCTAAAAAAGATAAGTGTGGTCCCTAGAAATCTGAGAACCCAGAACAGTAAAAGAAAAACCTGCTGTTTCCGCCCGGCTTCGAACCGGGGACCTCTCGCGTGTTAGGCGAGCGTGATGACCACTACACTACAGAAACCTACCAGTGGTGCTTCTTGTGCATGGCCGATAGTGATTCAAAACTTGCTTAGTAAATGGGTGGTTAATGATAGTATTTTTGTATGTATATTCATATCGTGGGCTAGCTAAATCAAAGTAACTAAGGTGGCTGAGCTCACAAACCCAGCTCTTGGTGACCACTCTCTACTCTGCTAGTGCCCGATGAACATTCATTTTCCACACCATAATTGAAGTCCTGTGGAATTTGTCCCTCAGGATCTGTTTCACCTCCCTTAACATCAACCATGTCCTCAGCTTTATAATATTAATCCTTCCAAGAATAATCCTTTTGGGAATTAGTCTGTAATGTGAAGGACGGAGCCTCTCACAAAAGAGGTGAACCGTTACTGAGAACAATCAACGTCTCAAAACACCTTGACCCAACTATGGTCTCTTGACCCATCTATGATTCTCTCTGCATGCTATGGCTGTTCCTTTTGCCCCTTCCTTTGGAAACTTATGTAGGGCCTCTGGTGAAGGATGAAGATGTTTTCCAAATCAATTCTTTGGAAAAATCCCCACTACAGTGGAGCCACATAGTATGATGACTCTGCATACAGGAAACTTCTTAGTGCCCACCCGAATACACCAAGAACAGAACAATTAAAGATTTGCTAACTGAGCATACCAGACACCTGTGAGGACCTGGAGGGCGTGGCCCAGTTTCAAGGATCCATCCACACCTTGGCACCTGAAGGAAGGGCCCAGGTTTGTGAGTGAATTCCACAGCCAAGGGATTCAAAAGTTGGATTCGCCCCAGAGGACTCAATCAATTGCTACTGTACCTTACCTCTTTGCCCAATCCTGGAATTCCAGGGTGTGTCGCATCAGGTTTAGGTATGTTTTCTTTAAAGATCCCCACCGGTCGTTGTGGCAGGGTCCTTAGGCAGGATCACTGCTCCAGAACATGACTATCTACCTGGGTTCCTTGAATCCTGTATGTAACCTGCATGTACCAATAAAATCCTCATGCTTGTTAGTTACAGCATGTCCAGCCTCTCTTGCAGACATGGAAAGTCTTCCATGAGGGCTTAACACTCCAAGAGTGAAAAGGATACAATCCAGATCTAGAGCCTGAAGCCACTAAGGGCACGTGTTCAGATACTAACTATTCAGAGGAATCTGAATGATATAGTAAAATGGAAAAAGAGTAACACACCAGAACCTTCCCTTTTGGGAGTGCATAAGGGGAACAGCCCATATAGTAAAACTAAGACTCCAAGGAACAAAATTAGGAAATAGCTCAGTGCTTATCACATCATGTTGCAAAAGCTACAGTGTATGCCTTCAGGAATGAAACTTGCTCTTACATCTGAGTGGAGTCTGGTTCCTAGAGGAAGTCCTTTTCCAAAGCCAGGCATTTGGGACCTGAGGTAATTTCCTGCTTGTCTAAGGGAGTCATTCTCTTATCTCCGGCAGGAGGAACTGTGTGTGGCCCTTCCCTTGATGGTGGAGGGGTCTGGTGGAGCTACTGGACCTGAGATAACAATAGACGTTTGGATACTTGCTGAACTTACTGTTTTCTCAGGAAAAGTGCTGTAAGGAAGTGAAGGATGGCTTTCATCCCTGAATCAGTGAGTCTGCTGTCAATCTTGCCTGTAGCTAAACTATTGTGCAATTATAGAGTATAAAAGGTGCAGCCTTTTTTCAATGAAGTGGCAGCAATCCTGATTCTCCCTCAGATCTTCTCAGGTTCCTTCCCTGAGGTTCCATCAGCAAAGGGAAGGAACCTCCTCTCTGAGACCTGAACCCCTGTGGAGTCCCTGGAGATGGATTCTGGTAATAAGACAAGATTTCAAATTAGCAATTATTCAAGGATCTTTAAAAAATGATGTGAACAAATGCCTTACCATAAATTGGAAAGACGCTGAAACAATAAAGCCTTTTAAGACTTAATGGAAGTAGAATAAAAAAAAAAAAAAAAAACTGAAGATAAAACTTAGGGTGTGAAACAAAACTCTTAAACTAAGTATCATTAGAAGACTATGACATGGAAGAAAAAATTTGAGGACAATATAGGATACATAGTTCAGTTAAAAAACGTTAAAATATTATATATATGAATCCAACTACAAAACTTTCAGAAAATGACCAAAGCACAGGAAGAAAAAAAAATTTTTTTTGAGACAGGGTTTCTCTGTGTATTTCTGGCTGCTCTAAACTCTTGTTTCAGATCAGGCTGGCCTGATACTCACCTGACTCTTCCCAACCACCTCACAAAAAGTAATTTTTAACACAGTCATAGAAGAAAATTTATCTGAGGTGCCTGTCCAAGCATAAAAAGCACACAGAACAACCAATAGACAGAACCAGAAAAGAAATTCCCCATATCTTAATAATCAAAATAATAAATATACAGAACAGAATTTTTTTTTAAGTTGCAAGGAAAAAGGATCTGTTATAAAGTCCTAGAAGACATTTTGAAGTTTTATAAAATGGGAAATTCTTAAAATTTTTTATAAAACCAGCATATTAGAGTAACACCTGACTTCTCAATGGACACTTTGAAAACCAGGAGGGTCTGTACAGACCTTCCACTCCAGAGAGACTACAGATGCCAGCCAACACTACTATACTCATTAAAACCATCAATTGCAATCAGCAGCGGGTGGGCACGGCATTCTTTGACAAAATTAAATTTAATAAATCTCTATGTACAAATACAGTTCTATGGGGAACTTCAGTCTGAGGAGATTAGCCACATCCAAAAAGACACAAGGAAAAAATAATTCCCCAGGAGTACATTAAAAGGGAATGAGGGAGAATGGCAAGCACAGTAACAACCCAAGACCAGAAATCAATAAACACAGCTTATTGAAAAGAAACTGACAAATTAGATGAGAAAACAGAATCCATTTTTTTTTTCTGTTGAATCCAAGAAACAAACCTTGTAATCAAGGATACAAATCCCCTCATGGTAAAAGGATGGAAAAAGAAATTACAAGCTCCTGGACCCAAGAAACAAGCAGGTGTACTAACTTTAATATCAGAGAAAATAGACTTCTAATCAAATCTGACCAGAGGAGATAGGGAAGGACACTACCTGCTCTTTAAAGGAAAAACCTCCAAGAAGATATCACAATTGTAAAAAGATATGCACCAATCACAAGGGTACTCAAGTTCATAAAAATCACATATTTAACTTCATGCAGTGGTAGTGGGTGACCGTCATTCCCCTATTTCCTCAATAGACAGGTCATCCAGACAGAAAGGAGAGAAATGCCAGAGTTAATGAGACCAAAAGTCAAATGGACCTAGGGACATCTACAGAACATCCCAACTCAACACTGAAGAATACATGAATCTGACAGGACTGATAACTGAGATTGATAGAGTGAGTGCATGATGTAAAATCACCAAACTATATATAAAAGAATATACGTTCTTCCCAGCAACTTCTGGTACTTGCTCCAGATTGGACAAATACTACCAAAGCCACTTTCCACAGATATAAGAAAATTGAAAAAAAAAATGTGTCTCTTAGCGGATCATAATGGCCAAAGCTTGATATTGATAACAGCAGAAAGTGTAGAAACTCATGGAAACTGAATAACTCACTATTGAATAAAAAATGAGGGAAAATAAATCATTTTTATTTTAACTGAAAATTAAAACACAACATACCCACACCTACTGGAGACAAGGAAGGCAATTCTAAGTGACAACTTCATAGCATTAAATGACTCTAGGGTTGTTCTGCATGCTTTAGACAATGACAAGAAGGAACAACATCCCAACAGAGTAGATGGCCAGAAATAATCCAACTTCAGGATGAAATCCATGAGATATAAAACACAGTTCAAAGAACCTACAAAATGAGTTAGAGTTTGAGAAAATCCACATGATTGACAAACTTTTTTCAAATTAAATAAAGCACAAGGAGAAAATTTATATAACAAAAGTAGAGATGAAATGGGGACATTAGAGCAGACACTGAGGAATTTCAGAAAAGCATAAGGACATGCTTCATATTATTTCACCCAGCTGGAAAACTTAAAGAAATGGATTAATTTCTTGATATGTGTGATCTATCACATTTATGTCAAGATTAATTTAGACAAACCCATAACCTCTAGAAAAATAGGAGCCCCAATCAAATAAGACAAGACAAACCAAAACAAAGCCAGGGCCAGAGAGATTCTGTGCAGATTTCTACCAGACCTTCAAAGAAGAATAATCCTCAAATATTATGCAAAATAATAAGTAAAGGAACATTTCCTAATTCTTTTTTCCCCTCAAAGCTACTATTACCCTGGTACCATAACCCCACAAAGACCCAACCAAAATTATAGATCAATATTATTTATAGACATAGATGCAAAAATTCTCTTTAAATGCTTTCAAACAGAATCCAAGAGCAAAAGAAAACGTTTTTGTACCATGATCTAAGAGACTTCATTCCAGAGATGAAGGAGTGATTCAATATATGTAAATCACTAAACAGAATCCATCACATAAACAGACTGAAAATAAAAAAAACACCTTAATGTCGTTAGACATATGAACTGTCCAACACCCCTTCATGATAAAAGTTTTGGAGACACCAGAGATGCAAAATGGGCTTAAGTGAGTGCAATCAGAATGCTGGGCCTGTGCTACATTGAAAACTTGAGAACTTCAGAGCCTTGTAAGAAAGCAGCTGTTTGCGCCCGGTTTCGAACCGGGGACCTCTCGCGTGTGAGGCAAGTGTGGTAACCACTACACTACAGAAACACACATCAGTTTGCTTCTTGTCAATTTCTTTTTCAAGAGAGACCGTGTATTCTTACATTCACATTAACGAAGAATACCCGCAAGAAACGCAACCAAAGCAAAGATGAAGCCACTGTGTAAAGATTAATGAAAGTGGCTTTGGTGGCGTCAAGGAGAGAACTCAGGGGAGGGACATGTGCACATGTAGGATTTTCCAGGTGGAGACGCAGCAGCAGTGCATCGAAGGGGAGTCGTGCATGTGTAAAACCCACTGAAGAGCCTGATCACCAGGAGACCCTCAAGGATAATGTTGTTGAAGCTGGAGCTTTGGAGAGAATCCTGACAGGTGACGCAACAAGTCATAGCAACCTGTTAAGCAAACGATTTGCACTTTTTTTTTTTTTTTCCTTCCTTTTTTTTCTTTTTCGGAGCTTAGAAATGGAAATTTGAGTGTGGTAGAGAGGTTTCCGCTTAGGTCGTGTTTGTCCACGCGTTGCTGTGGGTGCCTTTGCAGGGCTCTGGGTAGCTCCAGTTAGGCAAAGAAGAGTCAGTCCTCCACAAACATGGTTGAGGGAGCAAAGACATAGGCGAGGAAAAGAAAGATTCCTGAGGGGGTCGGCAGAGAACTTCCTGCACGGTGTGGGTGAAGGGGAAAATCTCAAGTCTGGAGGCACAGAAGAGGGTCTGACTCCATGTCTGGAGAGTAAAGGGAAAAAAATAGAGACCCGTACAAATGTCCAGGATCACGATGTGAGCTCGAGAAACTCTCAAGTGACTGTGCTCAAGGAATCACTGAAGTTTATAGTAGAGTGTGACAGGGAAGCTTATGGTTAGGGAGGTTAATTTTCAGTCCTCAAATACTGGCGTTGAGAACATTCCAAAGCTGTGGCAATGTCAGAATGGCAGCATCTCAATAGAAAGGTGGTTTCAAAGATAACAGAATAAAACCTCCCACATGCTAAGGGAGCGCTCCACCATTTGAGCCAATCCCCTGATGCCTTCAACTTTTTCCCCTCCCTTTCTTTTATGTTCATTGTTTCCACGGGTCCTCACAGAGTTACCTGCTGTATCCAGGGCCCAAGAAAGCATGACAGTCAAGGCCAAAATTACAGAGCAAGGATTCTTAAAGTCCAAAGGGCTGAAAAATGTAGGGAGTAAACTGAGAGTCTGAAAAAATAATGTTTTCACAGTTTCAAACCAGGGACCTCTTGCACGCTAGGCGAATGTGTTGAGCACTGCACTACAGAAACCCCCTATATCCTTAGTGACCAGGTTCTCTTCTGCTGCTGCCAGATGCGCACTCAGATTCCACACTGTAAGTGAAGTCCTGTGGAATTGTCCCTCCGTGGCAGGTTCACCTTTCTTAACACCATGTCCTCAGCTTCAGTTCAGTGGTTGTAAATGGCAGAGCTGCTTTATAAAAGGCTGAGTAGCTAATGTTCCATGTTCATCTGCTCTGTTTTCATCTGTCCATTGATGGACAGTCGCTTGATTCCATATCTTGGTTGTTGGATTAATTCTGCTGTGAATGTGAAGGAGCCAGTGTCTCAGAAGAAAAGCCATCTGTAAGAAGAGGTTTCTGGCCCAGTCTAGCCAGAGATCCCGACCCATAGACCACCTAGCCCCACAGTCTGGATCCAGTGACCTGAGATCCACGGGCCAGAGGTCCAGACTCGCCTGCTGCTGCTCAGGTCCTCCCAGATGACACAGACCCTTATATTAATTTCATCCTTCTGGTCTGTGTCTCAGTTATTTTGCTTGCTAGATAGTTCTTTCATCTTAATTCAATCCATTTCCATTAATCTGTTCTGCCACATGATCTGTGGCTTAGCTATTTTGTTACATGTTTCTTCTTGGGCTGCTGGTTTGTGTCTCCCTGACTTCGCCCTGGTTCTCCTTCCTACACTCCAATTTCCATAGAGAGAGCAAGACTGAGTCCATACCTGGCAATGTGCTTTATTGCTAAAATTCTAAAGAAATTTTCATGCTAGTGCTTTTAAAGGTTGCAATAATTGACATCCCATAAAAACTGAGCAAGCATTCTCTTTTCTCCACACCTCACAGACACCAGCTCTTTTCTCTTTCTGGTAGGATAGGAGGGAGATACACCTCACAGGGCTTTGATTCTCTGTTCCTTGGTCATTTAGGAACTAGATTCGTCTTCATAGACAGTTTGCCATTTGTCTCATTTGAAAAATGCCCTTTCTGATCCTTTGCTCCATTTTGTCAGGCTAGTTGTTTTCTAGCTATGGTGCTTGGTGTGTATTTGGGCAGCAAATTCTCATCTGATGTGCTTCGTCCCTGCTTTCTCCCACCTGCAGGCAGCCTGAGTCTCTGCTGGTTGTTTCCTTCTCTGTGCAGCTTGTGTTCAGGGTAAGAAGATTGTGGGTTTCTGTCTTTGCTTTGGTAGCCTGTGGTTTAAAATGAATCCAAAATCACAGCCAGACTCAAGTCATGCTGCTTTCCCCTGCTACCTTTTATTGGTACTTTTATTATTTCAAGCATATATAAGTCTTCAATGTATGTGGTATTTGTACCTGGTGTATTTTTCTACATGCAGATATCCAGTTATATCAACACTGTGGATTGAAGAGACCATTCTTTTCCTGTTGTGCCCTGATTTTTTGTTTTCTATTAGGTTTTGTTTTTTTCTTGAAGATTGTTCCACCCTATACCCCATGCTTGCCTAGAACTCATTGCATAGCCCAAGCTTGTTCAAACCTCCTGTTAATCCTTCAGTTTCAGACTCTGCTGCCCAGATTCACTGAGTCCTAAAGTACTGAAGGGACTTTGGAGCAAAAAAATGAAGTAGTGTCAGACCACCAAATGACTTCTATACAAGTAGCCAGCCCTGATAGCCTGAGCTACTTCAGCCATACTTCAGAAACAAGCATGTTTTTCTTTTTTCTTTTTCCATTTGTAATTATATTTATGTACAGAAAATTTAGCAGTGTACATTTATTTAACCCTGCTTAGTGGCGAGTTTTTTGGCCTTTGCCTTTTCCAGCTTGGCAACTGGAGCCACAGACTTAGGACCCAGGACATTGCCTCCACAGCGGTGTCGGATCTCATCTTATCTGTCGTTGTAGTTGGTCCTAATAGCTTCCACCAGCTTAGCCAGAGCACCCTTGTGTTCTGAGTTAACCTGTGTGAAGGCAACAGTGGTACAGGTCTTCCTGTGGACCAGCAGCCCCAGCCTGGCCTTTCCCTTGATGATGCAGTATGGGACCCCATTTTTCGACACAGGGCAGGCAGGAAAACCACCAGCTCAATGGAATCTACATCAGGGGCAATCACCACCAGCTGAGCCTTCTTGTTCTCCACCAAGGTGGTGACTGTATTGACACCTGCTCAAAGGACAGGTGGTCTTTTATATTTGGGATGTCCCCCTTGCCAGCAGCTTTCTTCTCAGTACGGGCCAGCAACCTTTGCTTCTTCTCCTGCTTTGTCTCTGGCCTGTACTTGTGGGCAAGCTTAAGCAGCTGAGTAGCTGTTTGCCCGTCCAGGGTCTGGGTGAACTGGTTAATGGCAGGAGGTACTTTGAGCCACTTATAGAGGATGGCTCTTTGCCGCTGCAGTCTAATGTAGTGAGGCCATTTGATGAAGTGTATGAGATCTCTTTTGGGCTGGATGTCCTGCCCAATACTGAAGTTCTTAGGCCTTTTCTCAAATAAAAGATTCACCACCTTTTTGGTCTCCTGTTTCTTCACAACGGCGGGGGCCGGGGTCACCTTCTTCCACTTGGCCTTCTTTTCCTTGGGCATCTTTTCTACCCTCCAATGTTAACCTCCAGCAAAAACAAACGTGTCAAATATATTTTCCCAACTTTTACATAACAAAATATCTTTTTAATTCAAAACAATGTTTATCATTTTGCTAGCCTGGCCAGATATTGAGCCAGGGTGCATCTTGTCTTAACAAAGCTAAAAGGTGATAAACATAAACAGACATTTTCAAGACCAACACGGAAGCACGATTACAGAAATAGGAGTGATCTCCATGAAGTGACTGCATACGGCTTGCACTTCTCCAACAGTCCATTAGGTTTCACTTCCTCCAAACTTGTCAGCAGAGAATCAGAACAGTTTTCAGAGTCTGGAGTGGCAGCTAGTATGTCTAGATAAGATGCCCGAGAAGCATCAATTTCCAAAGGATTTTATGGGAAAAATAATTTTTAAAAAACTGGACTTTTTGAGAATGAGCACATCTGTCCCCTGCATGACTAACAAAGTGACACTAGAAACCACCAAGAAAGTCATCAACATTATGAGAGTAAATTGAGCATACAGGCAGCATGGTTCCAGCAGTCTTTGGTGCTATCTTGAAGCCCCCGGTCTTTGCCTAGTGAAACTGTCTCCAGCACTTTGCCTCATGAAGGCCCAGTGGACAAGCAGTCATACACTGATCTGAAATAGACCACAGTGCTTCTGACAAGACTCCTGATTGTTGGGATTACAAGCCTGAGCCCATTCTTCCTGGACAGTCCCCGACCCCTAGCCCCAGCTGTGTCATAACAATCTTTTAAAGAATGGACTGACTATACATTCGTAGATTTATTTCTGGATTCTCTACTTTTATCATTCATCTACATATGTTTTTAATGTCAGTACTGTGGTGTTTGGGTCACTATAACTGTGTCAGGTGCATTTTTGAGTCAGATAGTATGATGAATCTAGTTTTCTTCCTGAAACTGCTATCATTTCTTCAACAGCTTTCATATCATTTTAAATGTTTTATACTTTCAATCTGATGAATAAACATATTATTTCTGTTTTGTAGCTACTGTAAACAGAATTTTTGGAATTCTCTTGCAGGCATTTTGTTGCTAGTGTTTAGAAATGCTGCTCGTCTCTCTACTGTTGCTATCCCTTACCTGAATTTGTCCATTCTACAGTGTTTTGGATTCTGCAGTCTCCATCCAAGGTTGCCATTCTGCTACTCAGCATCCACTTGAGCTTTTTGAGTGAACACTTTTGTTTTCTAGACTCTTGTCTCTCTCTCTAAATTCTTTTATTAAAGAGACCAAGAAAAGAGACTGGCCTCCCTCATCAGCTTTCCCTATCCCAGCAGCCATGTCTGCATTTCCAGAACAGAGAGTGGCAGGAGAATCTGAAATCTGAGGTCAGCTGGAGGATCTCAGTAAACCTTGTTCAAAATGTAAAATAAAATAAATGAGAAAAACCATATAATAAGCGAAGATCTTAATTGGTTCTGAAATGGTGGTACATGACTTTCATCTTAATACTGGGATATAGCAGGACACTCTGAGAAGAGTCTGGGGTAGGGTGGGGCTTGCTCTCTGTGATTTTGAGTTCAGCCTAGTCTACATGGTGAATTCTTGGTCAGCAGGAGCTATATAGTGAAACTGTGTCTAAAGATAAATTTTAAAAGATCTTTTGGAGATCAAGTTGGAACACAAGTCATTCTATAAAATAAATGAGTTTACTGGCACACAGACCTGGGGCATCAAGGCTATCCTGGTTTATGTAGCCATCTCTAAGGATGGTAATGGAAATATATCATATATCTCTGCAAACAAAATAATAAGTGAAATAACAAAATAAGATGAAAAGCAGAATGCCTGTTCCCCTGAGCTTTTAAGTTGAATGCAACCACCTCCCCTGCCACTTGACAGAGAGATGGTCAAATTTTTCCTTCTGAATCTGTAAGTTCTAGTGTGGGTTTTTAATAAGGCCCTTTGGGTACCAGCCCCAGGACTTCTTCAAAGTCCAGATCATACATTACAGCAATTGAGGAAAATCTAAAATATCTGAAGGGAAATAAGAATCAGCTCACACACATCTTCATAGCATGTCTTTTTAATTGTCCTGAAGAGAGTAAACTTAGCTCAAGAAATGTCATTTTGTATTCTAGTAGCCATAGATATAAAATAGAGTTCAGTTCCACATTCCTGGCGGGAACTTGCCCAGTTCTAGGAGAGAATGAGCTGGCCACATGGATGATCCAGGTGGGGTCCAGGACTAAAAGTAGTCTTCCATTTTAGAGAACTATGCTAAACTAAAGCAGACAGAGCCCTGAGAAAGTCTCTCACCCAGTTCCCAGAGACCATAGCTAGAAACTGCTGTTTACAGAGGGGCAGCATGACCTAAGTTCCAACTGCAGAATCCATAGCACCCTGGCCCTGCTAACTGACCACCAAATGCTCTAGTCAAAATACATCATCATTCCTGGGCCAGCTGCACATTCCAGGGTTGATGGTGAGCTTTCTCCCTCTATAGGAGACAATCCAGGGCACAGAACCAGGACAGTTTGACCATACCACAAAGATTAGCTATGGGACCCTGCACAAAACTAGCCCAAACATGCCAGGAGGAAATAATAATAATAAAAATGATTTTCATCTTGGTACTAACCAATCAAAAGCCTGACCCATTGTTACCAGGCACCCCCACCCTAGTCTGGAAAGCCCCTAGCATGAGTCAATTAGCCAATGACTCATACATTATCCTCACCTGAACCCAATTCACAGTCTCGGGCTATAAAAGGAGCCCCCCCCATGTCCCTAACCAACTCTACTGCATGATTCCGGTGTAAGGCACATCTGGAATGATTTACAAGCTAGCTCGTCTATATCAATAAACCTTGCTTTTGCATTCCCCTACCTCCTTGTCTCTGGTGATCTCTCCAGGGTCTCGACTTTGGGCATAACAGTCCCAAGTCTCCAAAGTTTCCACTTTATATACACATCCAATAAGTAATTTTCTGGCCAATGCGAGGTCATAAGGCTTGAATTTTTTAGAGTCATAAAAACAGATAAGAACTGCTCAAGTTAGTAACTGTCAGGCTTTATGCCTCAAGGTAGAAGTGGCTAGTAGAAGCCTTGATGAATTGTTAAAGGGAATGGGGTCAAATAAAAGGAAGAGAGACCTTAACTCAAATAGGGAAATCTAAGAAGTGTAGAGGGGAATTTGCGCGCAATAAATACTACATTTCTAAGTGTGACTAGATAATAAGCTAAACAATAAACAGAGATGAAAGTAAGTATAAAGTGTTAAAAGCATCTTTAATATTAAAACAGAATTAGCTTGGGGTAGCATTTCCTGTATAGGTTGGCAATGTGAATCCTGGGCACTCTAGTTCTCCTCATTTCTGAGGACTTTGAATCAACATACCCAGACATCCTGTGAATAACAATTGGGCCTGACTTTTGAAAGTCCCAATTGTTATTTATCTTCATAGATACTTTTTTAGATTGTCCAACATTTCTGACAATAAAGTTATTTCAGACTAACTCTCTTCCCAACAAGCCAGTCAGCCAGCCATGCAGGTCACCTAGGACAACCCCCAGGTCTGGGCAACAGGGCATAAAATGGGCTCCACTAATTCATCTCAGGTCCAGCTGCAGGCAAGCAAGCAGGACCCCTGCCTGTAAGCCTTTTACTCCTCTCATGAGATCTCCTACCCCATAAACCTCCTTCCATTTCCTCAAATCACCCATTTCCCTAGCCTCAGCTGCTCGCTGAGACACAGACTCTGGAGAGCTCCTTCACAAGAGCTTCAGCTGCAGATCTCAATTTCTCCCTGCCTCTGAGATCTTTAAGAGCTCCAGTTGCACCAAGAGCACCTAGTAGACCAAAACAGCTAGCAGAAACACAGACAGCACTTGCACAATATGGCATGACTAGAACCTAGTAGTTCTACAACAGCAAGACCTGAACATTCCAATATAGAGGAAGAAAAAATATTCTTATAAAGATGATAGAAACCTTTAAAAATGAAATTAAGGAAAAATAAAACTCCCTTAAGGAAATAAAGAAAAAGACAAACAAACATAGAAAGAAAACAATAAATTTTTTAAAGACCGGGGCCAGAAATAGAAATAATAGAGAAGACACAAACTGAAGGAATGCTGGAAATGGAATACTTGACTAAACAAACAGGAACTATAGATATAAGCATAACCCACAGAATACAAGAGATTTAAGAGCTAATCTCTGGTGTGGAAGATACAATAGAGAATATAGATTCATCAGTCAAACAAAAGTTAAAAAAAAAAACCCATAACACAAAACATCCAGGAAATCTTGGACACCATGAAAAGATCATATCTAAGAATAATAGAAATAGAAAAAGGAGAATAATACCAGCTCAAAGGGACAGAAAATATATTCAACAAAATTATAGAAAAAACTTTCCTAACCTAAAAAAGAAAATGTCTGTGAAGGTACAAGAAGCTTACAGAACACCAAATAGATTAGACCCCTCCAAAAAGTCTGCTCACCACATAATAATCAAAACATTAAAATATAGAATAAAGAAAAATTTAAGGGCTTCAAAAAGAAAAGGGCAAGTAACTTATAAAAGGCAGACCTAGTAGAATAAAACCCAGCTTCTCAGTGGAGACTATGAAAGCAGAAGGTTCTGGACAGTGTTATAAGGACAATAAGAGACCATAGATTCCAGCCCAGACTACTATACCCAACAAAACTCTCAGTCACCATAGATGGAGTAAACAAAATATTCCATGACAAAACCAGATTTAAACAATATCTGTCTACAAATCCAGCCCTACAGAAAGCACTAAAAAGAAAGCTCCAAGCTAAGTAAGCAAGAAACACCCACAAAGCCACAAGCAATAGATAATCCCACAGAAGCTAACTCTAAAGATAGGAAACACACACACACACACACACACACACACACACACACACACACTACCACCACCAAAAAGAATGGGAATTGGCAATCACTGGTCATACCAGTCATTAATATCCCTTAATATTAATGGACTCAATTCACCTATAAAAAGACATAGGCTAGCACAATGGATACAAAAACAAAAATTCATCCTTCCTGCTGCATACAAGAAACACATCTCAACTTCCAAGACAGATACTGTCTCAGCATAAAGCGTTGGGAAAAGACATTCCAATCAAATGGACTCAATAAACAAACTGGTGTAGCTACCCTAATATCTAGCAAAATAGACTTCAAACTAAAATCAATCAATCAAAAGAGACCATGAAAAAGATTACTTATTCATCTCAGGCAAAATCCATCAAGATGAAGTCTCAATCCTGAACATTTATGTTAAAAGAAATATTATTAAATATTAAAACTTACATGAGACCCACATACTAATAGTTGGAGATTTCAAAACCCCACTCTCACCAATGCATAGGTCTTGCAGACAGAAACTTAACAGAGAAATAAAGTATCTAACAGATGTTATGACCCAAATGGACTTAACAGATATACACAGAACATTCCACCTGAATATCAAAGAATATACCTTCTTTTTAGTACCCTATGGAACTTTCTCTAAAAGTGACCACATGCTTGGTCATAAAAAATATGAATAGATTAAAAAATGGGAATAACCCCTTGTATACTATCAGATTACCATCAACTAAAGTTAGAGTTCCACAACAATACAAACCACAGAGAGCCTACAAACTCATGGAAACTGAATATCTCTCAATTGAACCACCTCTGGGTCAAGGAAGAAGTAAAAAAAGAGAAATTAAAGACTTTCCTACAATTTAATGAACATGAATCCACAACATACCCAAATTTATGAGACACAATGAAAGCAGGGCTAAGAGGCAAGTTCATAGCACTAGATGCCTATATGAAAAATCTAGAGAAATTTCACACAAGAGAATTAGCAACACAGCTGAAAGCTAATAAAACCATTAGAATCAAACTCATCCAAAGAAGTAAACAGGAGGAAAATCAAATTCAGGGCTGAAATCAATAAATTGAAACAAAGAGAACAATACAAAGAATCAATGAAATAAAAAGTTGGTTCTTTGTGAAAGTCAACAAGATAGACAAACCCTTATCCAAGGAGAGAGAGAATGTCCAAGTTAACAAAATCAGAAATGAAAAGGGGACATCACAACAGACACTAAAGAAATCCAGAGAATCATTAGGTCATACTTCAAAAATCTGTGCTCCACAAAATTGGAAATCCTAAAAGAAATGGACATCTTTCTGGATATGTACCACTTATGAAAATTAAATCAAGATCAGATAAATGACCTAAATAGACCTATAAAAAATACAGAAACTATTATTAAAATCTTCTAAACAAAACAATCCCAGGGCCAGACAGCTTTACTGCAGAATTTTATCAGAATTTCAAAGAAGAACTAATGCCAGTACTACTGAAATTGTTGTACAGAAGAGAAACAAAAAAACCATTGCCAACCTTATTTATGAGGCTATAGTCACTCTGATACCCAAACTGCACAACGATGAGACCAAAAAGAAGATTGTAGAACAATTTTCCTCATGAACATTGATACAAAAATACTCAATAAAATATTGGCAAATCAAATTCAAGAACATATCATTAGATGATGAAAAAGTCTTTGATAAAATCCAACACTCTTTTATGATAAAAAGTCTTGGAGAGATCAGGAATACAGGAAAAATACCTAAACATAATAAAGGCAATATACAGCAAGCCATCAGGCAACGTCAACCTAATGGAGAGAAACTCAATGTAATCTCACTAAAATCATGAAAAAGACAAGGCTGTTCACTCTTTCCATATCTATTCAACATCATCCTCGAAATTTTAGCTAGAGTAATAAGACAATAAAAGAAGATCAAGGGCAAACAAACTGGAAATGAAGAAGTCAAACTATCATTATTTGCAGATGATATGATAATATACATAAGTGAATCCCCAAATTCTACCAGTTGCTAAACACCTTCAGCAATGTAGCAGGATACAAGATTAGCTAAAAAAAAAAAAAAAAGAAAGAAAAGAAAGAAAAGAAAAGAAAATCAATATTCCTCCTTTACACAAATGATGAAAGAGCTGAAAAAGAACTCAGGAAATATCAACATCAACATAACATCAAATATCTTGGGGTAACTCTAACCAAAGAAGTGAAATACCAGTGAGATAAAAACTTTAAGTCATGAAAGAAATAAATTACAGAAGCTATCAGAAAACAGAAAGATCTACCATGCTCTTGGATAGGTAGAATCAACATAATAAAAACAGCAATCTTACCGAAAGCAATCTACAAATTCAATTCAATCTCCATCAAAATCCCAACACACTTCATTATAGACCTCAAGTAAAAAATATTCAACTTCATATGAATAAACAAAAATCTGAGGATTGTCAAAACAATTCTGCTTAATACTAGAACTTCAGGAGGCATTACCTTCCTTGACTTCAAGCTGTACTAAATAGCTACAGTAATAAAAACAGCCTGGTACTGGCATAAAAATAGACTTGTGGATCAATAGAATCAAATATAAAACACTGATATTAATCCACAGGTCTATGAACACCTAATTTTGGACAAAGAGGCCAAAAATATAAAATGGGAAAAAGAAAGCATCTTCAAGAAATAGTTCTGGCATAACTGGATGGTGGTATGTAGAAGAATGCAAAAAGATCCATATCTATCACACTGCACAAAGCTCAAATAAAAAAAAAAAAAAAGCCTTTGAATCCAAATGGATCAAAGATCTCAACCTAAACCCAGTTACACTAAACTTAATTAAAAAGAATGTGGGAAATACCATTGAATACATCGGCACATTGAGCACTTCCTAATTATAACACCAGTAAAACAGATACTAAGAACAACAAGTAACAAATGGGACCACCTGAAAGTGAGAAGCTTCTGTAAAGCAAAGGGCTTGGTCAATAAGACAAAACGACAACCTACAGACTGGAAAAAGATCTTTATCAACCCTACACAAGACAGAGGATTGAGCTCTAAAATTTATAGGGAACTCAAGAAGCTAGGGGCCAAAAAAAACTACTAATCCAATATAAAAGTGAGGTACAGAGCTAAATAGTATATTTGCAACAGAAGAATTTTGAATGGCTGAAAGACACTTAAAGAATTGTCCAACATCCTTAGCCATCAGAGAAATGCAAATTCAAACAACTCTGAGGTACCATCTTACACCTGTCAGAATGGCTAAGATTAAAAACACAGATGACAGCCTATGCTGGACGGAATGTGGAACAAGGGGAATAATCCTCCATTGCTGGTGGGAATTAAAACTTGTACAGTCACTTTGGAAGTCAGTATGGCAGTTCCTCAGAAAACCTGGAATCAGTCTCCCCAGTGATCCAGCAATACCACTATTGGGCATGTACCCACAGGATTCACTTTCTTACCTCAAGGGCATTAGCTCAACTATGTTCACAGCAGCATTATTCATAACAGCCAGAACCTGGAAACAACTTAGATGCCCCTCAACTGAAGGATTGATTAAAAATTGTGGTACATTTACACAATGGAAAATTACTCAGCAATTAAAAAAAAAGACATCCTGACATTTTCAGAACAAATACTTGCTTTTCATTGATTGATTGTTGGGTCTGTCAATTTGGCACAATCTACAATCACCTGGGAATGAGAATGTCATTGAAGGGTTATTCAGGTCAGATGATTAGGTGGGCACGTGTGGCGTTAGCTTTTATCCTTTCTCCTCTTTATTTTTCCTTCCTTCCTTCTTTATTTCTTTCTTCTTTGCTTCCTTCCTTCTTTTTTTCTTTTCTTTTTTTTTAGGCCGGATCTCACTATGTAGCTTTTGCTAGTCTTAAACTCACTATGTTGACCAGACTGGCCTCAAACTCACATAGTTCCACCTGCCCATGCTTTATAAGTGTTAAGTTTAAAGATGAGCCACTATGCCTGGTTGTCAAAAATAATTCAACAAAATTCAGCACCCATTCATGATTTTAAAAGCTCTTAAAATATAGACAGCAAGTATCTCACTGCCTTAAAGTACATTTATGAAAAGATCATCATAATTAGTGGGTAAATGATGAAGAATTTTTCTTTAAGATTGGATACAAAGTGAATGTCCATTTTTGCCAGTTCTTTTCAATCTAACACTAGAAGTACTAGCAAGAATAATTAGGAATAAGAAATGAAAGATAGCCAGATATGGGAGTAGGAAGAAGGAAAAAACAAAGCTTTTATGAAAACAGGTGGAAATCATTTAAGGTTATACTACAAATGTGTGAGAATAAAGAACTTTAATGTGCTTTCAGGATACAAAATAAACATCAAAATTTGTTGGTGTTTTCATACCAATATGATCTAATGATAATAAGAAAACAGTCCCATTTCAATATCCTTACCAGAGTTGTGTCACACCCTATGTTGATAGGTTTTGGAACAATGGTAGAAGACGGAGCAAAAAATCCAGAGATTGGGGAGAATCACAGTGAAACAGTGTCTTCTGGATATGAAGAACTGTAGCATTCATGGATTCACAGGTTCACAGTAGCTGTGGTATCTGTGTGCGATCATCAGCCAGTCAACATTCTATGTCACCTAAAAAAAAAAAAAATATTCAGGAAAAGGCTACAACTGCATTTGAAAGAGTTTGGAGACTATGAAATTGTGAGACTTTTGTGGCTAAATTGTGGGACATTGTGGCTAAAGGACAAACAGCTACAGCTACATAGGTTGAGTAATTCTTGAGATTGAATGCACACCATGCTGCCTATAGGTAACACTGTATTGAATACTAGAAATCTACAGAGAGACATTTCAGGCACTTTCACTTTGTAGACCAAGTTATAACTATATGAGATGTTATATGCTTCACATTATAGCTACAAAATTATAACTAGAGATGTTAGTTAGCTTGTCTTTCAGGATCTGCATCATATCACCATATGAATGGTGTCTACTGTGAATCAAAATGGCATTTTAACTGAATTTATCCAAATTGCACATAATCAAGCTTAAAGATATATCATGTATCTTGTTTTTATTTTTAAAGATGCAAAATAAACCGGGTGTGCTAGTTTATACCAATAATTCCAGCATAGGGAAAGCTGAGACAGGAGGACTGGAAATTCAAACCTACAGAATGGGGACTGATATGTTAAATATTTAATAAAACTTGAAGTATCCAGAAATCAACATCCAGTCAAAAACTAGGCAGATATAGCTCAGGAATTTCTTGATCTTTGAGTACAAGGCCAAACAGCCAGGCTTCAATGGCACACACCTTTAATCCCATCACAGGAGAATGTCAGGGAGTGGTGACCTGCACCCTTAATCCCATAACTCCAGAGACAGAACTTTCTGTGTTTTTGTGAGTTCAAGGCTGACTACCAAATAGAGCAGCTCCTGCTTTTAATCCTAACCTGGATGAGATACTGCTGGCAAGAAGGGTTTTCAAGGTGGCACCAGTATAGGCAGAAGCAACCTAGAAGTTGGAAGATGGCTGGGTGAGAATTGACTGTGGTGTTTCCTCTCTCTGATATTTCAGCCTTTCCCTATAACTGGCTCTGAGTCTCTTTCAGTACAATCGGAATTCGTGTTACAAAACCAAACCAAATCAAACCAAACCAAACCAAACCAAACCAAACCAAAGACTTAACTATTTGATTTTCTGATTCTTGCATGATCTCTCAAACAAGTCAATACACACACACACACACACACACACACACACACACACACACACACACACACAGTGCATATAGAAAATAGGGTTCAGTACAGAAGCACTCCCACGAGAACAAATGGGCACTGAGCAAAGGGGCCACTGCTCAGACTGACGTTAGACAATGACTGGGCACCTTCAGGGTGGTTTGGCCTCAGGTCAGTGAAGAGAGAAAACTTAGCTCAAGAAACTTCATCACACTTAAAAAAGTAGTTTAAAAATGATAATATTTTGTTTTACAATAGTCTGTTTTCAAATGCAGAGATATTAATTTTCTAGTGTGCTCTCTGAGAGCCCATAAAAAGTTGTTTAAAGCTTAGCTTCTGCCATTATACAGCAGATACAGGCAGAGCAGCTTACATTTTTACCCTAAGTTCTATTCTAAAAAAAGTTAAAAAATTTCTATCATATTGCTAAAGACTTTTCTTCTTAGCATTTAAAATGTTTTGTTTGTTTTATAAAAAACATTTAGTAAAACATGCTATAACTTAAAAGCCAACTATTTTTGCACACTGGCTTTTAACTTCAAAAGTCTGTTAAAAATGTCACTTTATTAAAATTGTTCTAAACACTCATATATTTTTAAATATTTAAAAAATAAAAAAACCACTATTCTTGCTTGAAATATTATAGCCATGCTAAGTACTGACACAATTATGTTTTCAAGGTTGAGCTTAAAAAAAGTAACTAAAAACAAAGTCTTTCTATATACCTAGGCAGCCCTCATACTTCAGAGATCTGCTAAATATGACATTTAAAATGTTTATTTAAAAACATTATATCAGACAGAGACTCCCAGATCCTAACAGTGACCCAAGGTTTCTGAAGAAGATTATAAGGGACCAAGACATCTCCAGCAGTGCTAACCTGGGCCAAGTGCCATAACACAATGCCTGCCTGCTGCCAAGACCCACTCTAAGACTGCAATATATTAAAAAATTAATTGTACCCTTTTGCCTAGACAAAGTAAGATCAGTCTTTTCCTATATGTCCCTATACTTAAAAAAAAAAAAAAGAAAAAAAAAAAACCTTCCACCTTAGAGGCCTTGTAGCAAAGACTGATGCTGTTTAGATATTTCTGCCTCAACTATGTAGAGACCTCAATACGGCCAACTAAATATAGACTAGTCTCTGTTGTTTTCATAAGCTGCTCGGACTACACTTAGATATAATTTTTTCTTCTCAGATATCTGCCAGTATTGATGGCTAAGCTAGTTATAACTTTGTCAGCTTGGCAAAATCAGACAATCAGATACTTATGCAAGGTAGTAGTCAGATTTCAAGCTCGTTTTATAAAGCCTAATTAATAGTAACTAAAGCTCTTATGTCTTATATAATTTATATAAACTTCAAAAAATCATAAAACTTAGATCAATGTCACAGAGGTAAAAAAGATGGCAGATAAGTACAGCCCACGTTTTTTCCACCTGTCTGTTCCTAAGGATGGTACTTTTCTCTTCTGTTTTAGGGCCCGATTACTAAGAAAGTTTAAATTCTAACTTTTGTTTTTAGTTTTAATGTGTCTCAACAGATTTCCACTTGGCTGGCATATACAATTTACTCCAAAAGAATACGTGCTAAAAGCTTGTATAGACCAGTCCAACCAACGTGAGTTGTTTCCTATCTCCACAACTGGGTCAGACAACTACATGCTCCTGACAGAAGCCTTATAGTCCAGCCCTTTACTAGCCATTCAGCCTTTTTAGGCTCTAACAACAATGCCTCAGTGTCAGCTAAAAGCAGATAAAACACACACACACACACACACACATACATACACACACATACACATACATACACACACACACACACAAAATGTAAATCCTATTCCCAGCCCATAATATGTTAAAATGATAAGTTAAAAAAACAAGACAAAACAAAACAAAACCTTCTGAAATAAGAGACAAATCTTTTCATAGAAGCCAATAAGTCTCTAAAGCCTAGAATTTGGCTTTGCAAATCAGCCTCTTATGGGCTATGGAACCCCAGAGGTCCAAGCTGCTCCTATATCAAAGTGTCCTGCCTTAAAAAGTAAAAAAAAAAAAAATAACTGAACCCTGACTCCCACACTGCTTACTCTGCTTAAAAATTTAGCAAATAAACAGCCCTGCAGTTACACACAGTTAAAATTAAAAACAACAACAACAACAACAACAACAACAACCCCCCCAAAAAAAACAAGACAGTGAGTGCTAGAGTGATGTCTGGCTAGCTTGCCAAAAATTAAAACTAAGAGCCTAGACTGAGAAGTAAGCCAAGTCCATGCTGACTGACTTACTAATTTGTCTTCCAGCAACTCTTTTTCTTCACAGAATCAGTACTGTAAAAATATTCTAGTTTGCAGGGACACCGCAGCTCCTCCCTTAGTTAAATACTAATTAAATAATAATAAATATATTAGCCTCTTTTTCATAGAGCTAGAATACCAATATAAAAAAATCTGCCAAGATAAGACCTTGCAGATCAATTTGAGTCTACAAGTATAAGTACAAGAGCTGGTACATCTTCCAGATGGACAAGCCTTGGCAGCTCTGAAATAGCTAAAACCAGATGTCACCTCAAAAGCTCAGAGACTTAGTTGCTGCCTTCATAGAACTAAGATAATAATGATACTGACAAGATAAAAGGTGCTCTTTTTCTTGACTGTCACCTTTTGGCTCTGTGTCATAGACTACACCTATAAGCATATTGCCACAGACCCATGATTAAGACAATAACCAATCAATCAATCAATCAATAAATAAATAAATAAATAAATATGGGGAGATGAAAGGAGAAAACTTAGCTCAAGAAACCTCATTTTGTATTTTAGTAGCTATTTTATAAAAAGGTAAAATATAGTTTTCATTTCTGGCAAGGGGGGCTTCCCAGGTCTGGGAGAATAGTCATGCCTGAGTAGTCCTAGGAAAAGAACATGTCCTAAAAGAATAGACCTAGCAGGGCCCTCCCCAGTCTGAGAGAAGAATAGCTTCCTACCTGCCCAGCTCTGAGAGATTAGCCAAGACATCTGCCCAGTTCTGGGAGAGGAATAGATTCTTGCTTGCTCAGTTCTGGGAAAAACCAGCCACCCCAGGCAGGGTCCCGGTGGGGTCCATCCAGGTGGGGTACAAAGATACTCTGGGGCAGAAAGATCCTAAGCATGAGCCAATTAGGAGCATGTCAGCATCCTGTCTCCAAGCAACCAACTTTGTTGTAACTTTTGCCAATAAAAGATCCCTTGTCACCAAAGACACCAGCTTTTTCTTGCTTGAAGTAAGCTCCCTGCCTGGATTATATTGTGCTGCCGATAAATCTTGCTGTTGCATTCCAGACATCCCTGTCTCTGGTGGTCTCTCTGTGGGTCAAGATCTGGGCATAGCAGTCAGATTTACATTTGAGAATAGCTTTTTGCAGGTTTTTGGTTTCTGATTTCTGGCGGCAGTTGTTCCAGGTTATTGACAGCTCCAGTTGGATTAAGTTGAAGGGAAAGAGGCAATAGTACTAAGGCTATGGGAGTAAGTGGTTGTGCTCAGGACATCCTTAGGCCAGAAGTTGAACTCAGACTCTTCTTGTGACTATGAGGAAGATGCTTTCTTCTAATGGGCCTCAATAAAGATCCAAACCCTCCACCTTTTCATTGAGTACTTTAAATCACAAGAGGAGCAACTGTGTGGCTTCCCTTCAGGGCTAACTGGAGAAATGAGAAATGGGTGGTGAGGTCCAAAGTAGGTAATGAGGTAGGGATCCATTCCAACAGCCTCTAAGCACATGAATGCCTGTCCCACTACCGAACAACTCATTCCTCAAGAAGACCCACCCTCTGCATAAAGGATCTAAAAGGGTTATATCCAAACATGATTTACTATGGGATCTTTAACACAGATGTTTCTCAAATACCTAGTTTAATTTTGCATGGAGACATACAGAATTTCAGACCCAATCCTGGGGTGTTTTAACTCTCAGGACTTCACACAGTCGCCTGAGGAACAAAGGATTCTTGTGGCCCCCCTCTCCTGACTATGTGTGCAAGCAGACAACACAAGGCAAGGCCTCAGGTACTCCCTATTTCTCTGGATCTAAGTCCTTTGGTTTCTCTAGCATTTTTTTTTTTTTTTTTTTTTTTTTTTTTTTTTTTTTTTTTTTTTTTTTTTTTTTTTTTTTTTTTTTTTTTTTTTTTTTTTTTTTTTTTTTTTTTTTTTTTTTTTTTTTGACCGAACTAAGGCAGGAGGAAAAACGCAGCTTTTGAGGAATCCCGTCTGCCGCCAGGGCTCTGGGCCTCGTGTCTTCCTAAGAAGCATCCCTTCCTGCCAAGAAGGAAGACAGGCAATGGCTTTGGGTG